>VRMD01000025.1:0-60480 GCA_009872375.1 Sminthurides bifidus
TTATCTCGTACTAAAACTCGCTCTGACATGTGTTTTTAATGTTCGATGAACAAAGCGCGCGTTCGTCCAAAGTATAATTGGAAAATTTTTAATACCCCAAAACATGTCTCGCTATAGATCTCGATCGCTACGAACATACATGTAAAAAGTAAATCCATTTTACATTGAATAGTTCCATTTCACAATAATTTTACGAGTGTTTATTGTGAATGTCAAAAATTTAATAGCCGTAACTGTTATTGGTACAGTTACAGTCTCATTTTTTCTCAACAAACACGTAAATAGTCAGACGTGTGTGCGTGTGCGTATGCAAAAGTTCGAGTCGTAATTTATTAATGATCTTTTTACCGTTCAAAAGCGAATAAATAAGCACCGATCTTTTGCATTTGTGTACTTAAGCAAAAGTTTAGGTGCACAGTTTTGTAGATATTCATTTTTGTAGCTCCTAAAAAAATAAAAGTGAATGAATGCTCGGCGACTGAAAGATTGTATCAAGTTATAATGATGACGTTGAAACTAACGAGTTATGCATGTGCTTGAGAATATGCATGATGTGATTGCGTCTTGCGCTCTGTAGTAAGAAGCCGACATACCTTGCCTAACCCATCGATTACAGGTCTGTGTTTAGCAATAATTATATATATAGTAACAATTGCTGGATTTTAGAACATTGCAAGGATTAATTTTGATCTAATCAATCTCATGAAAAACAGAAAGGGGAAAGGAGACGTACCATAATGAACGACAAAAATGTCAACGAAGAAGTCTCTGACCTGCGTAATGGAGGGGCAGCTCGTGGCAGCTATCCGGTAGGCTTCTTCTGCTTAAAAATGGGTTTTAAGCATTCTTATCCCACATATTCAACTTTCCTGTAATTTTCTTACAACATAACAAGCAAAAATCTGAAATCGCCAACTTTTTTAGGCAAAAGATGAAATTATCGCTAGGCTAGTCCAGCTCCGCGAATACACTGAAAAGGCTGAAGAAGCACTGAATGCATTGCCGCCTGGTACTGTAAGTGTCTGAAATGTTAACAGTATATTGATAGTGATCAGATCATTAATGCCGATACAAAAGATTGAGAGCGTATTGTCGCTCTTTTCAGCAGTCAGAAGCCAAGCTTCGACAACTTCAAGAAATGACCGCAGAAATGAGAACTACCGAAAAACGTCTTATGGAAGCTTTAAGAGAATACGATGTTGATGAACATACCAGCTCCTCACATTGTGATGATAACGCGCAGGTACTTGAAAATTAAGCATGTTAGTACAGCGTTCAAAGCCGCCAGTTGATAGGCAGAGTTTCCTGGCAATTAAATTTTGCTTCAGTTAGCTTTACACTTTTTTTAAAAGAAAATGTGTTTTATTTTTAATTTTATTCCTTTCAGTTGCTGGCCGAAAGAAATCAGCTGGAACAGAAATGCCATGAATCACAGGAAAGGGTACGCAATTTCTGAATTAGTTGGAGCTAAATTGTTTGCAAAACGATGGTCTGTCCTGTGTAAATACTGTGTGAGCTTAAACGCACGCATAGCTCAATAAGTCATGATCTTCGTCCTTACGTGATCTCTGTGATTTTTTAGTCTGAAAGCGATGTCTGGCAAATAAGGAAATTAATTTACTTGCAACCGTTAATAATGTGTGCACTGACACTAAAAGTCATTTCATGATATGTGATTGTCTTAGATTGCGACTCTCGAGGAAGAAAGGAAGTTTCTGCTTCAGTTGTGTGCTCAAGAAGATGCTCAAGAAAAGTATAATGTAAGTTCATTAATCTTTCCGTTTTACCTAGTATATTGCATGTGTTACGCTTTTTGCAGCTGCGTTACTGTTTATTTGAATGCAGAATCTGACAGATGATTCTCGTGGCGATTCAAGGCGATCTAACTCCACTGAGCGGATTCTATTAGCTGAGGCAAGCAAATTTTCATATTGTTGTAGGTT
Organism: Sminthurides bifidus; assembly: GCA_009872375.1. NCBI lineage: Eukaryota > Metazoa > Arthropoda > Collembola > Symphypleona > Sminthurididae > Sminthurides > Sminthurides bifidus. Next base: position 1,944 of record VRMD01000025.1, read on the forward strand.
TAGTATATGTGGCATTATATATGTCAATTACTATTGCTGTGCAGAATTCCTTTGATGCAGAAGTAACTGTCTGTTAGTAGGTAGAAGATAAGGTTGGCAAGATTTCGAATCTCAATACTCAATACAAGTTATCTTTGCTTTACAGGATCTAGTTCAGGCACAGAGGAGGGGAGGCGCTGCTTCCAATTCAGAAAAGAGGTACGAAATTCATAATATAATATCAGAAATTGCGCTTCTGAGAAGGGCCAAAGACGAAAGTGCAAGAAGTAAGTCAACATTTCCAAATTCATCGTTACTGAAAAAAAGATATGGGTAGAATCTTTTTTTATTCGATTCTGTCTTACTAATTATGTTTTAATATAGAAATAGATATGCTACAACAAGCATTGGATACCGGTGATCTCAAAAATTACAAAGTTTCTGAGGCTTCAGTTTCAACCGTGTGTCATCAGGAAGTCCCACCAATGGGAAAGAGTGCTGATGAATTTGGCGCTGATGGTGATAGTCCTGGTGGAATCAGCAATGGTTCAGTGCTAATGGAACATTTACAAGACCAATTTGCCTTATCCGTATCAGTAGAAAACATATCTCAAAAATTGATGGAGGTGCAACTCATGCGTGAAAAACTTGATGCGCTACAGAACCTTGTCCACAACCTACCTACTCCTGGAACAGCTTTGGACAATGAAGTAGCCATGGCTTCTTCTGGTGCTGCATTTTCCAGTAACGTTGAGAAGGAGATGTAAGTTGAGATAAACTACACTTAGAATTGTTGCAAAGAGGTGCATAGTCGTTTAAGGTTCAAGTCCCCAGTGTCACCCTGAAAGCCAATCGCTCAGTTGATCTTAGCCTTAATATTGGCGTTTCTTCTCCTTTTCACTGGGAAAAAGATAGCTCCTTGCAAGGTTTCATATATGCTTAGTAAAGTTTTAATTGTGAAACCAAAAAAGGGAGCCTACAGAGATGATCTTTGGACGAATTTTTACAAAGAAACATCATTTAAATGCTGTAATATCGACATTTTGAGAATTGATTAATGATTTTTTCAGCTTGCATCCTGTCCAAATCCAGAAGCCTTTTCCTCGAATGCCTATGCAGAACTCTTTCAGTGATAGAGATTTAAAAAGGCTTATGACGGAACACGAATCACCCACGTAAGTATTTTAAAAAAAAACAGTCGATATAATTTTACGCAATTTTGTATTTAAAGCACCAAACTGAAAAAGCCATTACTGGACTAATATGTTTTAGGGGATTTGTGCCTTACAATCCCCGAAGTGGCAAGCATGAAGCATCTGTCGCAACTTCTGCAATTCACAAACCTACTCCTGTGCAGTACAGGTAAGTCTCGGTTAAGAACAATTTATTCACATGATATTGGAATAATTTAATTGCTCTCAGCACCTAAATGACCTTGTTATGAATTAAGTCATCATTTAGGCCATTCTGGTAGTTTGCGAAATGGGATGGGAAGTACTTACTGTGACAAACTAAGTTATGGTGACCATGGATTTAAGCAACTTGATTTGAGTGGAACATCTTATGATGGAAGAACTGACTTCGATCGGAGGGATGAATCTCTGCTTGGAAACAGGAGAAACATGGAAAGCGAATCAAACAGAGATAACGAGAGCGGTTGGATGGTAAGCTGAGTTTTTTTAATTCAATGATGATCTGGTTGTGATTTTCTACAAGTAATCTCTGCTATAAATATGACGTGGTGAGTACTTCAATTTTTGTTTGGCAGCTCTTTTCGTCGTCTCCAAGAAGTTTTGAAGGAGGGAACAGAACCAGAATTGAACAGTCAACTATTGGAATTGTTGAAAAATATGTTACGGAATCGAACGCATTGCTCAAGCACATTTGCTCATCTGTTGGTTCTATCCACATGCAATTGAATGACCACAAGAAGCAGCTCAATACAATTCAGGAAACGTTAGAAAAGGTAATATGAATTTTCTTATCAGGTATCAGGTAGGAGGTCAGATTCAAACCGCTTGTTTTTCTTGAAGTTTTTTATGAAAATATTTCGCTTATGTAGAATTTAATTATATTCTTCATTGATCTTATTGTTGACAATATTTTTTATTAGGTTCTGTACAATAACAACAATACTTGGTATGGTTCATCTTCTGACAATAGTCGATTGTACAATCGTAGTCGCCTGGAATCCGTCCGAGCAAGTTGTGAGAATGCCACTTTGAGCAGTAAATCTTGTTCTTTATTTGTTCCGAATGAACTCCGCGGAAACTCGGCGTTTGAACCTTCCACTGCAACAGTAAGTGTATAACATGTGACATGTGTTTTGCCCGAAAGCGTGGATTATTTCAGTAGATGATATTTAATTTTAAGTTTCTAATTAACAATGAGATAAATTGATTCGCAGGGCCTGAATTGTGATCTTCATGGGCTGAACACTGTCAAAAGAGGCCATGTTGTACGAGAAATTTGGAACAGTCTAGAAACAGCTTCAAGTGGCACGCCATCGCACCCGTCAAATTTAACCAATGCCGAAGCAGACGGCTGTTTCTACGCTCCGGGTGGTTCCACTGTGCATAAAGTTAGTAGACCGTGGGTATCGCCACCAATGGATGGCACTAGATATATGCTGAATAACCAAGTTCCACCAGGGAATCGAACTAACAACTATTGGGATAATTTTCGAAGGTATAATAAGTTGATTCCTTCCGTAAAAGTTCTTCAAGGCTTAAAAAATGATTGCGGATTTGACCGAACTGAAATTTGCTGTTCCAATTTCTCCAAGCAGTCAGTCGCGACAAAACGTCTTCCCATCGAACGGAAAATCGAATGAAGCCTACAACAGTCTTCCAGCCATCAGCCCCGATGTTTTTCATGCTCAAACCGCAACCGTGGGTCCTAATAACATGGTTCAAAATGCTCATGCTAGGTAAGTACGTACTATTCTGCTTTTCATCATCAGTCGAAAGTCTCGGTTGTTGTCCATATTTCATTCTTCTCATGCAATCTAGACACGATAAAAATCCTGGTGCGAAACCGCTTCGGGGAGTAATGATGAAACACTTCGTGGAAAACATTGGGAGTAAAAAACGGAACCATGAGCAACAGCGGAAATTAGTACCCCAACGTTCAGTCAGTGTTGGTAGTAAGTGAATCTTTGGGTATAATCTTCCGTCGAAGGTTTACTCGGCTATTTTTGTTGCTAATATAAGCTTTTATTGTGTAATGGAGGTATGCATAGTTCAAGTCATCCACTTACCCTCCGGCACAATGAGATTCCATCTCCAACGCTGAGGTGAGTTAAGGCTGAAATATTTTAATTTGATACTTAGGAGAACAGACATTATATCTTAACAAAGAAAGCAGATGTAAACGAAACTTGTACCCATTTCAGGAGGTATAATGATATAGCTCCTCTTGGTCCAAATTCTCAGTCCCATAAGCACTCTATCAAATCTCCAAGCCGAGCTGTTAATCTACAGCCAAAGGAACCTAACGTGCGCGAAGATACTGCGAGAGACACAATGGGTGATCTTTTTGCTCGAGTCTCCTTGCTTGAAGAAAGCTCTCACTGTAAACTGGTATCAGATTTCAGTGATAGCTTCATGGGACACTCAAGCGCACAAGCTGGATTTCGTACGCACGGGAACGAAGCCTTGCAGCTGCGATTGGATCGTGAGGAACAACGACATGTACCGTCTCATTTAAAAACTTCTCCAAGTGGGCTTCGCAGCGCTGGAAATGCACGTCCACTGAGCGACGCTGCGATTTGGGCAGACATCGACGGGTCATCCGGGTTTAGCCAAGAAGACATAATACGTCAAAACTTTTTGCGATCCCTCGAACCTATGTGTTCAATCAGTTCTCCAAGTTACGATGGACGTGGTAGCGCACCTGACAGCAGAAATGCGAAAACAGTGGGAAACGGCAAGCATACTAGCTCTTGGGGAATGGGTGCCCAATCTCAAAATTTATCATCAGAAACGCCTTATGAAGAAATTGAACAGAGTCAGTTTGATCCACCTAGTGCAAGCATTATAGAAGGTTTTCCACGATCGAATCTAAAGTCTGGTCAAAGTGGTATTTCTACTAGTCCGTCGAATAGTCCGAGGATGTCTGATAAGCTAATTCAACATGCTATGCCAATCACTCAGGAAATGAATCCCCGTTGTATGTCACCTGGTACATCAACTGGTGTTGCTGAGCCTGAACATAAAACTCATTTAGAAGACAGAAGCGTAGAACCAAGTATTTCTGGATTCGATAATCATCCACAATCAGCTAAACTCAGTGAGTTTCACCCTGCACAAAAATCGGAGACATTACACTCCCCAAATTCGTCATCAAGCCCAGCCTTGATAAGTTCAGTTGGAGAAAGTCACTCTGATATTGATAGCATAACTGTTGAGCACTTCCGAATAAATATTCGTGACTTGGATGTGCCCTCTTCTGCCAGAAATGGCAGTGAACCAACCGCAGCAAACGAAACTGAGGTAAGGTTTGTGGCTGTCCTCAGCTATACTTAAATAGAAGTTCTTCTTAGCAGTGAGGTTATGAAATATCCTATATTGATTCATTGATTGCACGGATAATGTTTGAACAGGTTTCCAACAGGCGTTTGGACGGTAGTTCCAATGATGTCACTAGTGGATAAAATTGAGCAGCTGCTCTCATAGTGTGCAGCTAAATGTAAAAACCTCAGACTTAGCTGCAGGATAACTTTTTAATGCTAATGAGAGGCATAGGAAAACAATTAACCCCAGAATAGATTGTTAATACTTTCCGGACGTAATTAATGATTGCTTCGGAGATTCAACATTATCATTTATTCAATTGAATTTCATTTATAATGTAATGATCTATTTGCGGACTACGAAATTCAAATGTGTATTTTAACCGATTTATGGTCAGGCTAAGAAGTTAATGCGAAACTTAAGAACTTCAGCCCTTTTTAATGAAAAGGATTAGCAGCAAGTGTAGGGATGTAAACTTTAGTTCACCTTCACACAGGAGATTCAGGAAATAGAACAGAACCGTTAATTAGCCTCTACTACATGCAGCACTCAATCAGCTGTTACTCGTAACTTGCTGTTGGAGTGGATTATGTAATTCTGATAATGTAATTGATGGCTTGCTTGTGCAAACATTCGATCAGTACGAGAGATTTTTTTTAAGATTTACCTTACGCACGCAATCCCTTGCGCATTGCTTTGATCTGCGTTCATAGCAGTAATACTATGTTAATGTTTCTAAAGCCGTTCAGTGGTACGTGTTAGCCTTAGAATTGAATTTTTAGCTTCTTTTCAAGTCTTCCTCTCATTAGTAAGTGTTTCTAGAATTTATTTTCTTGCAGATCTTAGTTGTAAACCATGGTTGCAGAATGAAGAATCACTTCATTCTACATTCTTCTGTTTCCCACCCATTTTGTTACTGAGACAGCGTAGTTTTAAACTTTCACGGGTCTTGGAACGAATCTCTGCCATTTAGTTTTCTATACGACTGGTATCGTAAAGGAAGTTCGTGACTGTAATGATGTTAAGGCTTTTAGGCGCGATGAAATCGATCACAATCATTTGTGTAACATAGATTGTTTCTTCAAAGAAACTGCTCTATCGTACTTATTTAAGTGTCCTACAGTAACTCATGTAAACGTCCCTATGCAATATGAGCTCTCATGCAGCATACTGTGGTGCTTCTTCCGCGGTGATGAAGATGTAATGTGTAATCTTGTTTTAGCGGTCAAGCTTATAGTGCAGTTTTTTAAGTCTGAAGCAAGAGATCCTAAATTCTAAATAGAGTGTGCTGATATTTTAACATATTCAAGCTGAATTTTGTGTACAATTACTCTGTATATACCATTTGCGCAATCTTCGAATCGGTATGTGAATTCGCTCATCGCATGTACACAAGTCCGATGGCTAGTAGCGAAGAAATTGCTAACCCTTGCGGTGTTGTACTGATTCATTTATAGTTAGTTTAGGAATAGACATGCAATTAAAGAATCAATTGCTATTTTTGTATGTACTGTTTATGATTCATCGTGAATTGATGATGATGAGGGCGTTTAACCTGACCTCAAGCTTATGATGCAGTGAAAAGGCTTGCACGAACTGCTACAGTAAGTATATAACAGCTATGTAGACAGTCACATTGTTGGCCTCTTCGAGTAACCTGAAGCACTTTTTGCTGAACATTATCTTGACAATCTTTTAAAGAATCAGTATCAGATTCACTTAATGCTTTGCATCTTTCATAGGAACAATTATAGAATAGCTCCCCCTGCTCAATTGACTGAAAATAATTGTTTTCCAACTAAGACAGCTCTGCTGATTCCGACTCAGAAAGAATTCGAAACGGGAGACCAAAAGGTGATGCCGTACGAAATTTCGGAGGTCACACTTATGGTAAAGTTTGCACAGTTCAGTGGCAGCCTCTAGCCCTTCGGGCGTTAGCAACCTATATATAAACTTGCCAATGATTGTTAGCAATTCAGCGTAGTGGCATCTTTTACCCCTTCAGGCGTTTCTAACCTAACCTAGAAGTTTTTTTATAAAAAACACTAATTTATAAATCAGAATCATAGTAATGAAGAGGATGCCCACCGTGCAGTCTGTCCACCACTCGCAGCAAAACTGAAAATACTCACCGGCAAATTAAGAGTCTCTACTATAACTATAAGAGTCTACATAAGAGTCTATCCTAGTGAATGACCTTTGACCGGCTGTAACTTCCGAACAGGTCGTTTCCGGCAAAAAATTCTATACCTTTCATGATCAGCGCAGCGGATTGAGCAGGGGGAGCTAAATTCTACAATTAATGCCAAACGTTCTTGGAAATTAAAAGTACATGTTCTGGCCGCGCCATAAAATGCGTTCATGAGATGAGTTTGGACGTGTTTGGCGCGAAAAAGGTCGACAGAAATAGTATGCACGCACAACAAATATGCGAAGCCGAAATTCTAGCATTTCATTCTGCGACAATTAGCTGCGGTTCCTTGTTCTTGTTGCAGCCCGTACGTGTCCCGGTAATCATTAAAGGTCGGTCTTGTTCTTTTTTTTAATAACAATGAAAGAATTACTTAGTTTTACAATTGGTGTTCCAACGTGAAATTGAACTTACAATTCACGGATGCATATGATACGTGATCAGTTGGTGTGGATGGCTATTATTTTCTCTTTGTTCCACGTTCCACTCCTATGCCAGAAATGCATTAAGGTTTTTCGCTACTGCCGCTATTTCCTTAACTATTGATTTTCTCTGATGCTATTTCCAAAAAAGTTTGGCAAAAGATCTGTTAGCCATGACTAGTTAGGCGCTAACTCTTAGACGGTGATATAGAGTAATATGAAGAGCCATGCCGTGAAAATTTTTTGATTGCGGAAAATCAGTATACAACCGAAAAAGTTGAGCTCTTGGGGAGTTTCAATAGCTGAACTGCTACCAAGTAAGAATTGGATATACGATCACAATATCAAGTGTGTCACTGTAAATCAGACAGTGCTCGTAGTTGTTGGCTTTGGCACAATAATGGCAAAGTTCAACAGACTTAATGCTTTTGTAATCATTGGATTTGTAGTCTGAAAGTTTTATAGTCTCGAAAGGTACATTACTTTTAACTGTAACTATTTTTGCTAACTAATGCATTGCTATTGTCGCTCATTGCTGTTAGTTAATCGATCGAATGTTTGATTTCAGATTTTTAAAAGTTACAGAATGGATTTGAACAAACCGGGCTGTTCAAAGAACATGTTAGACGAAAACGGCCATCCGTTGCCGTCAATTCTGGAATGGTTACACATCGTATCGGCGGAATTCGACTCAATTCTTACTGTGGCTCAGAGAGAAATACAGAATGTTCGAGAGGAATATATCGCGAAAAACGCGGGGGATCTTTTGCTAGAAAACTACAAAAGCAGTCATGTATCGGAAAGGGTGATTTCTGAATATTCCCACATAATTGCAAAAGCTGTCAAGAATCTGGAAGAACATGAGGTGCAGTTTAGAGAGGAGTTACAATCAAGATTTCCCAAATCCACACGCAAGTTCAGTGTACAAGTTAGAGCAACAACTCCTTCAAGAGGGAGTGAAGCATCTGTGTTAATGCGAAATGAAAATGACGAGTTTCTAAGCATTGACGTAGGTGATACTGGAGAGACTGCTGCGACTAATGTTGAAGATACCACTAAACAAATTGGAACTGGTACTGTTGAAACTATTGAAACCGTTGAAGCCCGTGAATCGGAAGCCAGTGGTGATATTAGAATAAAAGGGCCTGAAACTGAAGGTCCTGGTGACAACCAAACAGAAGGTCCTAGTGACAACCAAACAGAAGGTCCTAGTGACAACCAAACAGAAGGTCCTAGTTACAACCAAACAGAAGGTCCTAGTTACAACCAAACAGAAGGTCCTAGTGACAACCAAACAGAAGTTCCTAGTGACAACCAAGCAGAAGGTCCTATTGACAATCAAACAGAAGGACCTATTGGCGAGGGAACCAATGGACCTATTGAAGAGGAAACTGATAGCCCTCGTGAAGACTACACAAATTGTCATGAAAAAGAAATATCGTGCAGAATTGAAGAAGATGGCCTGTGTAACAGCGAAAAGAAAAGTGACAAAGTAATAGGCGGCGAAGGTAACAATGATACGGAAGGAGCTGACGAATATCTAATGCGAACCACTGATGATAATGATACAGCAAATGCCAAAGATAATGCAATTTCTTCGTGTTCAAGTTCCGCAAGATTGATTGTCGAAGAAACAGTGATGGCCTGTCGTGATCGAGATGTCGAGAGTTTAGTAGTTAGTACTAGCTGTGATAATAAAATTCCGGATCTTATTCCTGCGTCCGATGACGAGGAAGTCGAAGCCGAGGTCTCAAATAATGCTGAGCCGTTGAACAACGTAGTTGCTTTGGAAAAAGGAATATTTCCAGTTGAAGGAGGTGTTATTAACTCATTGGACGGTGAAGTTTTACCGAACGTGCTGCCAGAAGTAGATCCATTGTTTGTGCTTAACACATCCATTGCAGCGAAAGATAAAGAAGACTCACGCGAATCCGTACTCAACGATTTAGATAGCCCATCTGTAAGTCCGCCAGATTCGCCAGACTCTGCTGCCACGATTGTCCGGAATTCGCTCCCATCACCGCTACAGCCACAGGATATCAATGACGATCTACCAGATGACTACCTTTCCGCTCCTAGTCCAGCTGAAACCATAATTTTTTCCCGGAAAAAGGAGACAGATTCCACGGCTACAACAAACGTTGGAGCTTGCAGTAGAAATATGTTGCAAGATAATGACAAGGACGATCTGGATCTGTCACAACAAATCAGTAATCCAATAGTCCTGCATGAACATGAACATATGCTTACGCTAAATTTTAACGCTATGGAAAGAGCTACTGTCCAGCAATGGATAGCTCGTGATCCGAAGTTAGGACCTAAGTGCTGTCATGTTCAAGTGGATAAGCTCGACCCTATTATATTAGAAAGATTGAATACAGTTGGGTTCGTTAAACTTGATAACGGTAGCAAATCAAAGCACTCAAACACAAATACCTTAGACACTGCAATTAACAGGTACTTCAATAAAATGCGTTACGAGTTTATGACCTACACAATACGTAATTTGTGATCAACCACTGTGATTTGGCCTATCCTTTTTTCTGTTCAGGTTGTTAAATATGAAGCCAGCCAACAGCAAATCAAGGACGGAAGCAAATAAATCATCTAAGTTTGGCCCTAGGCGTTCCGGTAATAAAGCTGACAGTGATCTTGACTCCAGATCATCCGGAGACTCTGATGGTTCGTTATTTAACAAATTAATTATTCTTTATTTCTAAATAATGTCACTAGAAGATAATTGGCCTGACCGTTTCAATTTTCAGAGGATATTCAAGAAATTGCTCCAGAAGAAAGTGGCAGAATCTCAACCGTGAAGCAGAAACATCTGGATTCGCTTGGCGATCATTCCATTTTGAATGATGACAATAGTCTTTCTGAGGCAGAAGCTGTTGACGAGGAAACAGCGAAGAAAATTCTGCTTGAAGATGAATCTTCAGTGTCAGACAGCGCTTCAAAGGGGAAGCAAGCACAATTGAACGATAAGAAGGTGTGGTAATTAAAGTTTAATATACCCTTTCAGACAGCAGGGAGATATGTAAGGATGAAGAAACGATTAAAATTTTTAACCAACGGAATTTTAACGGTATGGTGTAGACTTCAGGTTATCTACCCAGTGATTGCCGAGTTAGTAAAGACAGAGACTCCGACTCAGATGATTCATCAGAAGACCTAGTCAAACCTATCACCAATAAAAATGGAAAAAAACGAAGGTAAATTAGATAAAGTAGTAACTTAAATTGGATGCAATGTCTTACAACCCATTCGGCAAATTCAGCATTTATCTAATTACTAAATGAGTTATAGAGAGAGTTTAGTAGTTGGCTCATTATCAACAGCTTGAATTGAGGTTGAATATAAAGAATAAATACCACATAGCTCTGAACCTACTTACAGACTTTTGACGGACTCAGAATCCGGCGAAGACATGGATGAGAAGCCTTCAGTTTCAAAATGCCACAGTAAACGAGGAATATCCCATTCTGATGACGATATTGAATTCATTCAGAAAAAGTGAGTATCCTTTCCCAATTATATTTAATTATGTTTTCGAGTTGTTTGAATGCAAAAAACGTTGCTTTAGGTCACGCAAAAGAATTCGTCGGATGCACGAATCGGATAGCTCTGACTCTGATTCTAAGAAAAATAAAAAGCCGAAGCCTGAAATTCTAGAAATTTCATCTGACAGTGACGTGGAAGAAGTAATCGAGGAAGGCACGGTAATGGGGACTCAGTGATTGCAGATTTGTGTTTTCATTTCCTACCAATCTGATGAAGGCAGAATTCTTAATTTCTTTATGCTTTGCAGCCTAAGGCGAGAAAAAATATCCGAAAAATTTGGGATGCAACGAAGGAGACAAAAATTGCAGAAGAGGAAGAAAAAAAAAGAAAGCAGAGAATCGCTGAACGCCAAAAAGCGGTAATTTTCCATTCGTTAAATATTTTATTTGCTTAATCTGAGGAAATAGATGTTCAATGTATTCATTTTTATTTTTTCAGTTTAACGAAGACTTCGTTGCTCCTTGTTCAGAAGTCTGCAAGCAGTTGATTCTTGATTATGATGAAGCTAAGAAACCTCTCATTGAGGTCGACGCATCTTTAGTAAAACATCTGAAACCTCATCAGGTGAAGGGAATTCGTTTCCTATGGGACTGCTGCATTGAAACAGTTGCAGATTTCAAGAAATCTCCCTTAAATAGTGGGGGAGGCTGCATTTTGGCGCACTGCATGGGACTTGGCAAAACATTGCAAGTGAGTGGGGTTGAGATCTTAGTTGATCGATTGATGTTCACAAAATGACATTGTATTCTGTATGACTGACGGACTTTTTTTTCAGACTATCGTCTTCCTCCATACAATAATGACTTCCAAGGCTTTGAACATAAAACAGGCTCTGGTGTTGTGTCCCTTAAATACGGTCGGAAACTGGTATTCGGAGCTTAAAAACTGGCTTAGACATGTGGAGGAGCAAGTATACATCCATAAGTTATACGATGCCAAAAATAATGATCATCGAGTCCAGGCCCTTCAAACGTGGAAGCGACGAGGTGGCGTCGGTATTCTTCATTACGACGCGTTTAGGAGTTTAGTGACCACATCTGAGGGCAAAGGTAAAAAGGTCGGAGTCGGATCCCTGATGAAATCTGAAATCAAAGCTTGCCTGTTGGATCCTGGACCGCAAATTGTCATATGTGATGAAGGACATGTTTTCAAAAATGACTCCTCTAAGCTTTCTCAGACCATTAGCAAGATTAAGTGCAAACGCAGGGTGATTCTTACTGGCACACCACTCCAGAACAATCTCTCCGAGTACCACTGCATGGTAAACTTCGTTAAGCCCGGCTTGTTGGGTTCAAAGAAAGAGTTTGCCAACCGGTTTGTGAATCCTATTACCAATGGTCAGCTTAAAGATTCCACGCCAAGAGATGTATCTCTTATGAAAAAAAGAAGTCACGTTCTGCATACTATGCTGGATGGATGCGTTCAACGCCTGGACTATTCGGTTCTTCTTCCTTACTTGCCCCCAAAATACGAGTATGTGGTGCTGATCAAACTCTCAACGAAACAAGAAGAGATTTATAAGTACTACCTTGAAAACGTGACAGAAAATACTGTACGGACGGAGCTTTTACAGGCTAAATCGTTATTTAAACACTGGTCCATTTTGTCCAGAGTTTGGAGTCATCCAGCTGCCCTAAGTCTGAAAAATGACAGGAACAAAGAAAGAAGTGAATCTGATGCTGATTCCTTAAAAGATTTTATAGATGATGGCAGTGATGTGGAAAGTACTGAGTCGTCCGATATTGAAGTTATCCCCGTCGAAAATTCTAAAGAAAACAACGTACAGGCTAATGGCGAACGTGAAGTCGGAAATAAAGCAGATTTACTGGACGATCCTAATTGGTGGCGAAAGTTTTTCTCAGATACGGTTTATCAGTTGGAATTTGGTACGAAGATGGTTATATTGATGGAAATTCTGAGAACTTGTGAAGAAATTGGCGACAAGGTACTAGTGTTCAGTCAGTACCTTTACAGTTTGGACTTGATAGAGACATACTTAGAGAATTTCGAATTTGAGTCTGGAATATGGAGAAAAGGTGAACATTACTTCAGAATCGATGGTAGTACGAAAACACATGATAGAGACCGGAACTGTGAAATTTTCAACTCCAAGCGAACCTCAAGGTAAGCGCGCTAATTGCATGATTTGTTTGGAACATTTCTGAAGCATAAGCCTAATGTAATATGTATATGTATATATATATATATATATATATATGTATATATTATATTGAATTATCTTTCCAGAGCAAAACTTTTTTTGATCTCAACTAAAGCTGGAGGTTTAGGCATTAACCTAGTCGGTGCTAATCGTGTAGTGATTTTTGATGCATCATGGAACCCTTCCTTAGACATGCAGAGTATCTATCGCGTCTACAGATTCGGGCAGACCAAACCATGCTACATATATCGGTTGGTTGCCAAGGGTACTATGGAGGAAAAAATTTACAATCGCCAAGTGGTGAAGCTGTCTCTGGCCGGCCGGGTTGTTGATGAACATCAGATAGAGAGGCATTTTACGTTTGAAGACATGGCAAAAATGTACGAGTATGACTATGAAGAATGCCGAGATGTACCCACTGTTCCAAAAGATCGGTTACTGGCAGACCTTCTGATTTTGCACAAAACAAAAATCCATTCTTACTTTGAGCATGATTCGCTTCTGGAAAATAAAGAGGACCAGAGCTTAACGGAGGACGAACGACGGGTGGCTTGGGAAGAGTACGAAAACGAAAAGACGCAGAAGCGAACGCCGCTGCCAACGGCAAACTTATCAGGGGACGAAGAGATATACAGAAATCTTGTACGGGATAAGTGTCCAAATGAACCAGCTGCCTTTTACGACTATTTTGTGAAGAAATTGAAAGAGGTGGTGTATAAGCTCAAAGATCTCTATACCAGACGACAATATGCCCAGCGTTCGAACGATACTCAGGCATATATGCGAGCAGACCATGAAGCCCAATTGATGGAAAACACAATCATACAGCTGAAACACAATCCCCATATTCTCAAGAGTTCGTTTACAATACTTCAGAATTCCCAAAGAAACTTTCAGTCCCCTTATGGATTGTCATCATCGGCGACAGGCAATAATTTAAATCTGAACAACCGGGCCTTTGCCAGTACCAGTCAGGCTCAGAGTTTGCCGCGTTTGAACACGAGAATCTTCGAAGACGCAAATTTTTCTAACTGGTCTCGAGTAGACCCACTGGCACCAAGAAATCCGCCGGGAAGATCATCTGACCAATCACGCAGTACGTACATCGGATCTATACCAACTAAAACTGTGCCCTATGATCCAGGGAATTTAGACTGATGTGTCACAACATGTACTAACTTTAATGCTGTGCAAAAAAGTTTTTGTACCACGCTTTGTCATGGAGATAGAAGTATAAACTTTAATAGACTGATATTTGTACCGATACCGAAGGGCAATTTCCTTAATGAATGTTTTTGCGTTGGATTCTCGATGTATGTTAGACAAAGTGACTCCATCACATCACAATTTATATAAATGTGACCAGTTAAGTATAAATCTTGAATTTTTCATTGCATGTTTGGCATAGAGTTACAGGCTAATCGCAGCATGAAAACAAGGTTCGTCGAAACCTTAGTTCTAACCATATTTGCTGGTTTGGAACATACATCTCAGGTGGTATATCATCTTCGGCGACGGACGTTGACGAGGAGGGTGAGGCTTTTGGTGAAGCTGTGGCAGAACCTATGCATACAACAGGAGCTACGTTGCACCACAAATTGTTTCAGTAATTCTTGTTTTCATTTCTATACTTCAAGCCACATACACAACTACGCATCATGCATTACGCCTTGAGATCTTTCCCATGATAGACTCACCGTTTCCAGAAGGGGCTATTCTTCTGCTTTTTCGACCACCTTTGCCTACACCTAGGACGTCTCCTGGACTTCGCAAGAGTAAGTACGCCACTCCTTCACAACGTTTTAGTACCTCTAGTTGCAAAATAGATTTACGTGCATCAACTTCTAACTGAGTCTCAGTCGAAATCCAATCTCGTAATGATGAAAAATCTCGCAGCAGCTGTATAGCACCCCACTCACTGTAAGGCAAGCACAAGGAGGATATTTAGTCAAAATATTATATTATAATATATTATATTGGAAACTGAAAGTACGTTACTAAGCCCTCGAATTGTTCTGAAAGATACCTGAAACGAACTCGTTTCTGCTGAAGGTATTCTAGCCAAGCCTCGCAAGCAGCTTGGACGACGTGTTTACCCATTGCTTCTTGGGTAATGCCTTTGATGAATTCTACAAGCGCTGACATCACCGGTTCGATGATGCGTCCTGGTAAAAAAATTAGTTTCAGCATGCGGATGGATTTTTCTTTATACTATAATATGATACGTGTATGAACCTATGAAAATTGCAACGTATGGAGATGGGCGTTCAGAGCTTAGCCCGGAAGATGGTCCAATGCCTCTCCAATGCGAGGTTGGAGGCATGTTCGATTGAAGCGTAGCTAGACTTAATGTGTGAGTTACCGGACCGACAGCAAGGAGCAGGTCTTCAGACACCGTCTAATCAAATAAATTAACTCAATAAGTGTTCTTGGGGAAGTAAACTAAAGTATGATTAGATCCGAAGCTAACATAAACATGCATCTTGCCTTCAATTTCTCCAAAGACTGTAAGACAGAGTCCGAACACGCCTTCCTATGCAAGGCGGCCAACCGGAGTGGTGTTACGTCAGTGACCAAATGTGTTTCTCTCGTCACCAGCAAAGCCTGGAAATTAATTGTTGATACTGTAGGAATCGATTAGAATTTCTTTCTGGATGAAATTGTTCAACGCTGGCTATTATCCCACTTACATTTTTGGACTGGATCAATTTGAACAAAATGTCAGTATCTCTTTGGGAACACGCGACAAACTGAGTGATTGCCCAAGCATTGAGCCAAACTTTAGCCCGTCGAGCCATCCAGAAGTTAAAGTAGGCAATAGTTGCTTCCAGTCTGAACAATACGGCTGCCTCTTCGTAAATCCTATTTTCCAGAGCTGGATCTACTTCAATTAACTCAGTTTTCTCTCGTGACTGCTGAAGAAGGACAATGCAGCTCTTGCAGATCTCTCCGAATGTGGCCACAGACGAGGAAGAAAATTCCCCGGGAGGGGGATTTCTGATGAGTGGTACTTGTTCCGAACGTTTTACAGCAGTTGCTATTGTGTAGCTGGTTAGCATCTTGTCATCCCACATCGTTAGCTGAACAAATGTATTTAAACTGGTAATCACGGTCCGATACAGCAGAACGAAGAAGCCCGTTGGGTCATCTAAAAAAGCAAACCAGCCATTGTAGCTTTATCAATCAAGTAGTACTTTTATAGTAAGTAGTATCATCTTCTGCATTTGCATAATTGTGAAACTTTCCAGTGGTAACTTACCTAAAACTAAAGGAAAAGCTGAACACTTGGCGAGACTTTCTGGGCTAAAAATCAGAGGACCTGTGCCATTATTGAGCTGCAGTGACCAAAGAGCCACATCTGTTGTGATTTCCCCTATCCAGGCCCAAAGAGTGTCCTGAAAGGTGACGCTCAATTTGGATTTTGTACTTGAACTCATTGTATTATCATTTCCGTTGTCAGGCTCCTTGTTGCTGCTTGGTTCCTCTTCCTTTTTGACAGCCGGCAGTCGGGAAAATCGTTTGCCGACGCAGTTGAACACATGCGAAAACAAAGCCAAATTCTCTGCATGTAATTTATCCATCTCAGCTTTGGCAATACCCGTATCTGGAGGGTCGCAACTTTGTATAATCGTGCACACTCGTGGGCACAAATCCTTCGCTCGCTTCGTAGCTAATTGCTCCACCAGATACAAAACACTAAGGGGCTTTAAGGATTTAGATAATCTCGCACAATCATTGCTGTTAGCATCGTCCAATTGCTGTAGGATTTTCACTTTGTTGGGCACCTTTTTATCTTTCATATCTTTCTTATTATTTTGTCCGGTATTTTTTGCGATACTTTCTCCAGGTTCGAACCTTGTCGACTCCAAGCACCAGTTATATACTTGAGCCAGAGTGATAAGCGCCCCCTTTGTACCAGTAAACGACCCTTCCATTTCCCACCAACGGAGTTTCATGCAGTTTTCCACCAAATTGAAAGTGCACATCAAAATCCCCAATCTGTCTTGGCTCAAATGCTGTTTGGCTTGGCGTATCTGCATTAGGTACAAAATAATATCATGACTTGGTAAGAAGTGATTCTCTCAGTTTGCAACGCACTTTGCAACGCAGTTCAAGCAGCGAAATTCTGTCAGCATGACCTCACCTTTGTAAACAAGGCTAATTTCAAATGAGCTTGGAATTGTGCTATGGCACTATATTGATTCAGAGCTACGGTTATACTGTCACAAATACTTTTCAAATCCTCACTTATTTTCATGAAATCAATTTTGAAGTTGCTTTCGGAAGGCACTTCGTCCATCTTTACCAAACTACGAACTTGAGAGACGTGAGCACGAAGCAGGTAGAAGAATTCCGCAGCCTCGTCATGAAACCTCCACATTTCACGCAACAATTGAATGCACTCCGTCTGAATACTGCTATGAATATTTAGCAAATCTTTATCCTCTGACCGGGCCGCTTCTTCCCTGGATCCCATCCTTTCCTCACTTCCCATTTGGGCACCTTTGTTTACGGGATGGTCCCTACCGGAAAGATGCTTCTGTGCCATATGAAGGCTTTTATTCCACAAATCTCTTTCTATCCCACCATTATCACGATGGAACAACGTAATCTCACCTCATCGTCAAACTGCAATTCAAATAGTAGCAATAGTTGCGTAGTCCGGATAAAAACTGACACGATTCTCCAAACGAATCAGTTACCAGCACGGCTGCTTCCGCACTTTTTGGCTGCATACGAACGGGAACATGTGGGCCAAACGGTAACCTGAACGACAGATCAAAACATCAGCAGCCCTACTTCCACACTGCTGCTCCTTCCGCGTAACCATTTACCTTGAGCCCCTTCGGCATGGCTGTACAAACGTTGCATATCAGTTGCCCACCCTCAATTTCACGCTAGTTTTCAAATTCCATGCAATCGATCATGCGGACCTGAAAACACTGTCATTATGCAGTTCAGCTGCTCGATTGCTCCATGCAAAAATGAAGAACCACCGAAGTTACGTCCATATTTCCGGCAATTACGTCTCCCACAACAGCATTAAAGCTCGTCATCGGATGCAGCAATCTCAAGGGGAAATGCACCATCCGTTCTGAAAATAACATAAGTAGGACTGAGGTAGCAGAGGCTCCAGCTGTAACATTTGTTTGGTCGTAACTGATCTAGCGCCAACTGACTAACTTGATGAAGACTCATATTCCAACTCATGATGACTAGGATGACGGCGTGCATTGTACCATTTCTCCAATCAAACTGTCTCACGAAAACATAGCCATACTCTATTCTGTGCATGTTACGTAGCTCCTCGTTCAGACTGCAGGGACGCAAATTCAATAACCGATTTAGGCAACCACGAGTTATAACACTCCTCCATAAATTCTTTCATTATTTTAAATTCTTCATTTTTTATTCTTTGCCGTTTTTGATGACGAGGTTTTCAAAATTTTGCTTGTGGTACATGTTTCCATTACATTTTCATCTTACAGTGAAGCAGAATTCCATCAGCTCATTCAAGGACCAAATGTCAGAAAAAGTCGTACTTGCTTTAGGAGCAACATTTGCGACAAAGATGAAAGTCGTAGATGAAATGTAAAAAGGAGCGAAACGTAGGTTTAGCAGTTGGTGCTAGTGAAAACGATCCTATGAGCCCTCGTCTGCTTTTTTTTCGGCTAAGCTGACAAAGGTAATAAGCATGTTTACCAGCTTTGCGAACAGCAAAGCGTCGTAACGACTGTTTTCATTGAAAAGCAGAAAGGCACAAGACCGAGAGTGCTAATTGAACGCATAGCATAAATGTTAACCTACCCATGTCACCAAGTACGAACAGAGAAAACTCAAGACGACCAAGTGAAAGTCCTACTTCTACTCCTGGCTTCGACGACTGGTGAAAGTATCCCGGTTAGTGCTATCCAGATACAAAGAATGTTTGATGAAGGTAAAAGTGCTGGTAGCATTCTCACATACCGGGTCACATGCGCCCTTCGGGAGGCAACAAAAACTGGCATTGGAGCAATCCAAGCAACCTTTAACGATTGCCAAGCGAGAATGCCGCTTAATGCAGAGCAAGGCAGGGAGTAGCTGTATGTATCTGCATATACAAGGCCACTGAAGAAATACTAAGGCAAAAAGAAGAGGAAGGCTTCAAGGGATATTTTTCCCTACAGTGCACTGAGTCCTATAGTTTCAGTAGATATGCAAGTGAGGCAGTCTGTCGTTTGGGCTGCTGTGAAGTACAATGATTCTACCCAAGGACATGGGATTGGGAAGTGATGAAAACTGCAGACTAAACATGAACCATGTATAACAAAGTCAGCACACTCCAATGGGGTTGTGCATTACGAGTTTGGCACTGCACTGCGTTAATCTTCTCAGTATGAAGTTACATGACAGGCATGTATGTAGCAGATGCAGTAGACATAAGGAGTACGTTATGGAAAGGAAAACATAAAAGAGATCTCGAGTATGATAGGAATATGCACTTGTGACGAACTTTCACTTTGCGAAACTGAAAGTACGGGGTATTAGCAAATTCTCCAGGAGTCTGGAGTAATACACTGTGGTTTACTGCGTGCGAAAGTCTATAGCTTAAGTGCCACTGGAGTGTAAAAATTGCGGTCATCCTACTACTTCCAGTATTACACAGTCATATTCCCCACATACCAGTCGACTTAAAGGTGTTTCGTTTCAACTAACTGTAATGCGAGATTATTTACTTGGGTGCCCTGCCGCCTTGTTCCAGGGAACTTGAAAATGTCACGGCGCACGTACAGAGCTGTCCTTACTCAAAGGAACACCCCTGGACGTGAAGTTAACATAATTTCGTTTTTAAAAACTAACGGTTCATCATTTGAACAACAGAGTGATACTTTCGGCGAAAAATAAGCCTGTGAACTCGAAGAAGTGAACTGTGAATTTTTTTTAGTTTGATTGATGCAACAGCTGATTACTAAAATCTTTTATGATCATTGCTACAAGAGCGTGTTTCAAAGTGACTTAAATGAAGTCGTGGTGATTTTTTCACAAGTTTGTGAGCAGGTTCATTTCGTAGTTCCTCGGTTGCTCTTCCTTTAGTACTTTTTGGTTGAACGTGAAGAGATAACCAGCAACTTATTTATGGCTTACTTTCTAAAATTCGCCACTGATTAGAGCAGTTATCTCGGTGACATTCGTAGTGAACGTTTATACGCAATGCAGAGCTGCAGTGCTATTACTAACGATTATATACGATTTGCACAAATTGACTGATTACAATCCACCAAGGTTTTATCAGGACCATATCCTTTGCTGAATCCCTGTGAGCGAAAGTACGGAAATATTGCTTAACTTAAAGTGTGTGCACAAATACCCTGTTATTATCCAGTAAGACAATATTCAGCAAGTTTACAAGTCCTTGAAGAAGTCTCACCGTGTAGTGTACTTCAAGTTGATTTTTTATGAGGATTAAAGATTGAATAAGATCTCAACGTCTTTAGGATCATCACTTTTGTGAGTTCGGTCTTAATGGCTAACATTATTCGGGCTAGAACTTGAATATAGCTGGGCCCCGGTTTTGGAGTGAATGTGCAAGATGACCTCCTTTGATGAAGTAGTCGGAAGATTGGACCCGGGCGTCAAACCTTGGGCGGCTGGCGAACAGTGCGAAGTACTTTTAAAAAGCAACGGGTATTTTACCACCCATTTGTGGTGCCATCGTCGTTTTCGGAATCATCAAACTTCTTTAACAGTTGAAGCCAATCAGCATGGATAAAAATGACTCAGAAAGTGCTGCCTTGGCGAACTTGAACTTCTTAAATGATATGATTATCATGTCAGCGGAACGCCTGGATGGACTCCGGACGCAGTGTGCCACCACTGCTGAAATTGTACAGCAAGAAATTCGCACATTGGAGGTAAGGAGCAAGCTAAATTCGTCCATATGTTATTAGAGAGCTGGAATTATAACTTTGTGAGTACATGTGGAATTAACTTTTTGAAAGGTAAAACTCATCAAGTTATTCAGCAAACAGTTGGCCGAGAAAAAGAAAATATCACCAGAAAGCCTTCCAAAGGAGTTCCACGGTATCCCGTCATTGCAGCTGTGGTTGCAAGTTGTTGGTATGACATCTGATATTATTAAGGTATGTAACAGTCATTCTTGAAGTTTAGAGACTAAGTTTAGGTTGTAAAAAGCATTATGAACATTCATTCTCAATACTGGGATTTTCGATTTTGTAGCTCATGTGTGGAAGAATGATCAGCCTAGAAAATCTTAAAGACCGGTCCGACCAAGAAGTCCGTACGTTCCTGAAAGAGCATCGTGCGAATGAAGAGGAAATCAGGCGTTTAACCAAGGCAATGACCAATCTAAAACGATGCATGGGTATGCAATGAATAAGACTTATTAGTTTTAAGTTGTAGGAACGTATGTTCTCATTTATAATAAAATAAATTGCAAATTCAATGTTGTTGCAGAGCTGACTCGATGTCAAGACCTTGTGGATGGGAACTCTGGCTCACTGGAATCTGTGGATTTGTATTGGGACTCGTGGGACATGCAAAAAGTGGAAGTCAAAGACATAAGTCGTAATCATTCCAGGGCTCGCAGTACCAGAAGCTCCATATCGGGCGAAGAAAATCATGTTCAAAGCCTAAATACGGGACTGCAGTCCTGCGCAACAACTCCTTGTACTCCAGTCACAACAGTCCCACCTTCGTCGCTGAATTCGCCGTCCTTTTCCTCACCAACTGGATCTCATGGCAATCTAATTTGCTCACCTACGAACTCCTCTGTGTTCTCGCCATCTTCTCCTATGGAATCAGCGCTCACGCCTCCTTCTACGCCACCAATTAAACCCAAAGGTTATTTATTGCAAGTATTATCTCGTTGAATGATTCAGTGTGTTAATTGACTGAGTATAACAATAATTTCAAATTTTAGACCGGAAATTTCCGGCAACACCTCCAGCTCGGAAAAAGCACCAGGCAGGGAGCAACAACCAGACCGGAAACTTACATCCTGACAATTTTCCCTTGACAAAGTCCAAGTCTCATGAATCCCAGCTAGCCAATCGCATTGAATACTTATCTGACCCTTACTTGGCTAGGTAATGATTTATGTTCACTGCAGCTCTGGTACTCGAGGGAGAGTTGATTCGATGTCTCATAATTTTCCATTTTCCTCACAGTCTTGATCAAACAGCTTCTGGGACAACTAACAACACGAAAGGCAGAAGAGGCCGCTTACCAACGGAACCTGGACCCCAGGGGCCAACTGGTAACGCTGGTTCTAACTGGGATTCTTACAGTAGCCCTGGAGGATGCTCATCTCCTGCGATTCCTAGTCCAATTAAATCTCCGCCATCCGTGCATTCAGAGAATGACGATTCCGAAAGTAGTTCTACTACAAAAAGTAACTATACTGTTTGCTCTGTTTAAGTTATTACTGTTATATAACTTTGATAGATCAATTTGGCTATTACTTGTTTCATTTGTAGCCACTTCATTACAAGTTCCTAAATCCCCGCGCACACCGACAGTGCCACGAAGTATGGGACATGTTATTCAGCATCGCTTTACCAAAACCTTCAAAATTGCTAACTGCGACCACTGTTCAAAGCAGTTCATTATTGGCTTAAAGTGCAAAGAGTGTAAATTCAAATGCCATCGAGACTGTGAACCTCGTGTACCACCATCATGTGGGTTACCACCTGAACTTGTTCATATTTTTGCCATATCGCTGCAGCAGGAAGATCACAAGATGCGTATGCCCTCTCCCGCTTATGCCCCACGTAAAATCGGGACTAAGTCTCGACCAACGCCCACCAGTCACGTTCAACCTTTCTCGGTAAGCTATAATAGAAAAATTTCGGCAGCATTATGTTGATGAACATTGGCTGAGCATACTTTTCGAGACTTTGTTTTATTAATTCTTTGTTTATTTCAAGGGTCCGGATTCCAGCTCAAATACTTCAAGCTGCAACAGCTCTACTCCATCAAGTCCAGCACCGTTTCCACCTCTTTCGCAAATCCAACCGCATTTGTTTCACTTTCCAAGTATGTCAAGTTTATGTTAGCCTATATTGGATATATGCACTAACCAGCTGGTTTTTAAGTTGGTTATTTTGTCTATTGATATCTTGTTTTAATTTTCAGTCAACGACAGAGATCCATTAGACTCCAGAACTATTAGTTCCATTGGATCAAGTGAGCTAACTAGTACGGAAAAGTCCAATGATTCTGACCGCACCGTCTCGCAGACATCTGGCTCAGGTAGCACAGATTCTGAGAAAACAATCGCTCCCCGTGTGGACAGTATGGATAGTCAGGTGTCTGATGGTGAACCTAACGACAGGCTTTCATGGCCTAGGCAGAATTCAGTAAGTCATGATGTTGTGGTGGGTACATTTTGTGTCAAAAAAAAGAGTTGCAAATTCATGCTTCACTATTTTTTTCCTTATGTTTCTAGCTATCCAATAGAGAATGGGACATTCCATTTGATGAACTAAAAATGGGAGAAAAAATTGGATACTGGCCATTTTGGAACTGTCTATCGAGGCAATTGGCATGGTGACGTAGCTATAAAGGTTTTGGATATGACTTACTTGGACAACGAAAAAACCCTTGAACAGTTTAGGCAAGAAGTGGGAATATTTCGTAAAACAAGGCACGAGAACTTGGTGCTGTTCATGGGAGCTTGTATGAAGCCTCCAAGGCTAGCCATTGTAACTTCCATGTGCAAAGGAAATTCGTTGTATACACATCTTCATCTACGAAAAGACAAGTTTAACATGAACAAAACTGTTTTAGTCGCACAGCAGATCTCACAGGTAAGTTAAGCTGTGTATTAAGTCTCCATTTGTTCCTCCTCTACACAGCAGTGTATTCTCAATCACGCCGAATGTTACATGCAATTTTTGTTTCTTTTTAGGGCATGGGATATTTACATGCTCGAGGAATAATTCATAAAGACTTGAAAAGTAGAAATATTTTTTTGGAGAGTGGAAAAGTGGTCATAACCGACTTTGGACTCTTCAATGTTACAAAACTATGTCACAATAGCAGGTGCGAATCGTTTTTTCCTTTTCATCAGAAGTTTCACAGTCAAGATCTTGCTCTATTTTCATTGGTAATAATTCACGTGATTTCTGTTTCTCGTTTCCAGGCGGGGAGACTCCTTAAGTATTCCACCTGGTTGGTTGCCTTACCTGGCACCTGAAATTATGAAGGCTCTGCGTGTCTCACAAAAAAATGATAATGACCTACCATTCTCCAAAGCGTCCGATACTTATGCTTTCGGAACTGTTTGGTACGAGCTCTTGTGCGGTCAGTGGCCATACAAGGGATTGCCACCAGAAGCTATTATTTGGCAAGTCGGATCTGGAATTCGGCAACCGTTACCCACTCTTTTTTCTAGAGATGTGAAAGTAAGGAGCTCATATGTTTTTAGTTCTTTGCATGGATTCAGTTGCTGATGATGAGAGCTAAAATGTGAAACGTCGCATTTCTTTAAAGGAAATCCTGCTCATGTGCTGGTCCGCGAAGCCTGAAGATCGCCTGGATTTCACACGATTGCTAAAGACTTTGGAAAAAACTTCCCAAAAAACGCTTGGCTCGATCTCCCTCGCATCCTATACACTTGTCTCGTTCAGCAGAGTCTGTATTCTAAGTGAACACGCTTACTTTTGAAAGCCATGCCACGTCTCTTGTTATGCTATTGTGGCAATCAAACTGCGGCTGATTTCATGCAGATGCACCGTTTTAATGAATAAAATTAGATCTTCATAAAAACTTTCTCTCTTTTTCTACACAAAACTGTAAGCATTTTCGATAGCACGACTTCCTCCCAAACTTCCACCGTCGCGTTGTAAGCGCTCCATGGACTCTGATCTTGTACGTACGGACCCATTGTGCGTTACAACCTACGTTGACCAACGAAAACATTTTTAGCAAACAGCTCCTACGCGCTGTCATTAGCACAATACACTTCAGAAATTTTCGAACTCTCACCATTTGTAACTCAGGAAGGACGGGAGGTCGAGATCTGTCATTATTGTTATTTTGAAGCTGCGTTATCCTTAGGCTCGGTAGCGCCACAACAAATTCGGTGAGGGTTACATCTGATGTGCCACCAGATTCAAGTGGGATCGGCTGAAGTCGAAAATGTTCCAGCATGTCAAATACTGATTGAAACCACAAATGCTGAACTCTGCACTGGCCCTCTGGGCTCAAAGTCATCCTTAAATGCTGTCACAAACAGAAAAACCCTTCGATTTAACAGCTGCACCCTTTTGTCTATCAAAGAGAAAAGAAACTCCCAGAAAATATTTTCTTGCTGAGAAAGCAAAAAAACCCATACCTTCGCTTTCCCTTGAAAGTTAAAAGTAAGAACGAACTCTCCTAATCTAGTTTCGCTCTGGCGAACAAGGAAATGGCCGTGGCCTTCCTGTTCTTCTTGTAACACTAATCTAGCGGCTTCGGATCTGGAAAGAGTGCCGTGAAACCAGGGATATTCTTGCAAAGCAGAGTAAATATCCCTTGAATTTGCACCGGATGTTGAAATGCCAGAGCCTCCAGCAATAGGTGATATCGAGGAGGGGAAGGAGGTCGGCTGAATCGCAGTGGTTTCAACTGTCAAATTAGCCTCTAAACCTGTAATTGGAAACTGGATTAAAAACAAAACGCTCAGGAAATAAAACCTTGGAACTTGGACGAACGTAAGTTACTTTTTCTGCCGACAAATTCTTTCGGGGCTTTTGCCCGCATCAGTTTGCCCACAAGAAATGTCCGCGAATTTTACCCAGCCGAAAAATTGCCCTCGCACAGATTTGCCCAGTGCGAAAAGCACCGAAAAAATTTGTCGGCGGAAAATACATCTATGATCACTGGGCTTCTAAAAGCAAACCACGTACTTGTTGAGCTGGCGTCATGACCTCCGTCATGCGATCGGGATTGTAGAAGCCGAGGTGGTAGCTGCGGTGCATGAATGATTGCGCTGTTCTGCCCACCTCCTTGATCTTCTACTCTCAGGTTGCCTTCACTTGACTCCAAGGAAGAATCGAGCGGAGCACGCATAGAAAATCTGATGATAGACAGCCAAGAGCTCATATCTTGAGCATCCGCAGCCTCAATCACGTACTCCATATTGTTATCAGCTTTGAGAACAAAGGTATTCTCCCTATCTGGCATTTCCAACGCCGTAGTTTCCCTCGCTTCAGTAATGAGGAAGCAGAAAACCCCAGATCTAGGTTTTGTGACCTAACGATACCGATAACATGAAATTATTGAGACCATCACTTTCCTTCACCAATAACTTTTTCGGAAACAACTTTTTAAGGAGACCCGTTTAAAAAAGTAACTTATATAATACATCAAATGCAATCACTAACCTTAGGTGGGGAGTAAAACTCAAGCATGTAGCCGCCGACTGTTTTGACAAGGACGAGCCGACATTTCTCCCATTTTTGAGTACCATCCAGATTTTCGGCACTGAAGTATTGTACTATTCCTTCCTTCAAGCACTCAACTAAAATCTTGGCAAGCTTCCCTCCCGATTTCCCATCACCCTTGTCACACTTTCTCCCACGAAGAGAATCACAGTTACCGTTGCTTTTACCGTGACTGTCATCAGAGGGCGGTTTTGGGAAAAGCTTTCCCTTCTTAAATCCCTTAAAGGATAGTCTGTAAAAAACATATATAGATGAGCTCAATTTAAATTGTATTATTAGAGGCTCTATTTTTTATATTCATTATCTGCATTATTGTACTGTTCCAGCTGAAACCTACAACCACAAATCAATGTTGTTTCCTTACCTTCTGTAGAACGGTTTCTTGGAATGCTGCCCCTGTACATGATTTGGCTCAGGGTCAGACATATTATTGTCATCTGCTTCATGTAGCACAGTAGAATTGTCAACGTTCTCATGATTGCCACTGGTGAGAGATTCGCTGGATTGCTCCTGCGAAAAAGGTCCGTCAGAGCGACTCGACGGAGAATGACCGTTCGCTCGAGGGTTTGATCGAAAGATCTCAGTCTCCAAATGATGCGCAAATACTTGAATGAATTTTTGTACGAGATCGACGGGAACATCTTGTGTAGAACTACTAGACTCTGTTCCTGGAGTCATGAGTCCAGGATTGGAACTCCATTTTGTCCGTATTTTTGAAGCAACTTTAGATGCCATGGCCACTGCCGTGTCCTCACACCATGATTGCCACCATTCACCAGAAGAAGTTGAAGATGACGACGACGTAGCCGTAACAGGTAACAAGACTCCATTGCTGCTTTTCTTTCCACTTACTCCTCCTCCGGCGGCCCCCATGGCCATCATCGGCCTTCTTCAAAATTTGGGCACTAATGGGCCTTTTACTAAAGCATAAGAATTCGGAGACTTTGAGAGGCGAGTTAACGACTTCTATCCACCGCATCAATCATCTTCGTTCTAGGCTATCCCGGAGAGGCCACCGCTTTCAACACAGCTGCATATATTTTTCACAAATCGTGTTAATTTATTAACCAAGGTAGTTGCAAACCTCAAAGCTCTTTGTTCCTTCAGATTTATCACTGCTTTATACTCTGTAAGAAACATTTTGTGGTTACCATGTCCCACCAAAATCTCTCAACTTTTGGCGTTTTTGTACAATGTTTAATAGACTTCGGTATATTTGTGACTTTCAAACCACAACAGTTGTTGCAATTGACTAAAGTCTGGACGCTTTTAAATTTTTGTGTTCTTACCTTATCGGAAGTTGTTGCGTTGATTCAATCAACCGACTCATTATTGTACCTCCGATTCCGATGCTGCATTGTTGCTTGTGAATGCAAGGACATATGCTATAGCTATCAAATATGCTCGCTATCCTTTGAAGCCAAAGGGATTTTTCCCCTTAGGATCCTATGCTGGATGTATATATAAGCCACAACTCCTACGTTTCGGTCATATAACACTAGTAGTGCTGCGAGGACCATTGCATGTGCATCTCTTCTGGAACAGTCCTTTTAAAATCTTCCACCTAAAGAAAGTCTGTTTATACCAGCGCAGCTTATAGCTGAATCTGACCAAAATATCCTTTACTTCCGATCTCATCTCTCAAGGTCGACAAGGAGGTAGGCAAATGTTCGTATCCCGGGCTTTCTCTATATCTAATAAGGAAGGATGTCAGCACAAAAATGAGCCAATGGTATCTCAAGATGCATCACAATTTGACGTCGTCCGCTAACGATTTCCATTGAAACTCACATGTTCTTGCCAAATGATTGTTTAGTTCTTGCGGTAAGCGAACTCGTCACAAGAATCATGCTAAAAACTTCCGATCACTTCCGGAAGAAAGTGTTTCATCGCTTGTTATCCCATTGCTACTCTAATGATATGACCCGATTCCGTAACTCGAAAGTTGCGTCAGCATGTGATCATCATTCATTACTGTGCGGAAGTCAAAAGGTGGGATGCGCATGTGCCTTGTCGTATGACTTTCACCAGGGTGTGCAAGTAATCTGTGATGCTATTAAAAATGCGACCGCTGGACCATTGATCGCTGCTAGAAGGATCCCAGACACTTGGGCCCGAAATCAAGACGACACCGGGTTGAAGAAATTATCCGTTTATTTGAAGCATACAAAGCGGCTTTTATCACATACCAGAAGCCAGTAAGCAAATATTATGACTTCACTAACGAGAACATTGACAATACAAGGCTAGAAGCGCGGTGAGATTAATTAAGAACGTTGAGATAGCAAATGCAATATAAGGTGACTCTTAGCTAAAACGTAGTAGCTTATCACAAGGCTTTCACTAAAGGATTAGCATACGCTATAGCGATTTCCACAGTGAACGCGGAAGTTAGCATAGTTTTGTGCCTCATATCCACGGATGCTGCAATCTGGCTGTAACCGTGAGGTTCAATTCATCCGCCTCATGCAAAAGCAACGCAACAAGGTATAACTACGTTCCTGTAACGTACCTAGAATCACAGCTTTCACCTGTACTTTCACCGCTCTTGCAACGAGAGCTGTAGCACCTTATTTAACATCTCTTCCTCATCCCTCAGCATTCGCTTTTCTTCCTCCAATTCCCGCCTTGAAAGTTCCAGGATCATCTGCAGCTCTTCTGCACTTTCGCTGTGGACAATTGGAGCAAATGACGCCGCATTTGCATTGTCAATGGAGCCATCCGTGGGAATGAGATTATGGTTATGAACACGGGCACACCGAATACTTTCTTCGATGGCTCTGCAGAGTCAATAGATTAGTCATGAAATTTAAGCATGACAGTGCTAACATGATATGGTAAGATCCATGATGATTACTTGCCTTTGTAGCAATCTTTCTTCTTCTGAGCCAGGGCTCATATCTCCTAAAGCTGGTCTAGGAGCATTTAAGGCTTGATAAATGTCTATTTGCTCGGACGATTCGTCTGCATTCCAAAGGTAGAGGTCCTCTTCGGAAGATGTAAGTAATTTATTGAAAGAATTTCGTAAACTGTAATGCAACGGTGGCTCAAACAGATCCTCTTCCAGTATAGCCGATATACGCCCTTCCTCTTCAACAATCGTGGTTACGCCGGGAACCGGTGATTCCATGCCGAATATGTTGTTAAACGTTATACATGTATTGACTAGATGAAATAAAGGTATTTCTGAAAGTAAGAGACAAATACACGTCCAAATCAGTCCGAACATGATGTTCTACCTCCAACAATGCCAAAGCTGCGGGCATTCCGGTACGACGGTGCGATAGAGTGTACGCAGCAGACTTACCTATTTTCAAAGGAAATCCGGATGGAATCTGCATCTGTATGAAATCTTTTAACTTGCTAAACTGAGAGCTTGACAATGCCATAATATCGACAATAGGCATTAACTGCTCCTGGAGATTCAATGGATAGTTTTCGCTCAGCCAGACTGTAGCCTATCAATACGTTCCCAGCACATGAACAATATGAGAAATTGCCATTATATTTATGCCAACTCTTTCCTTTTTTATCGGTAAATCTTACTTTGAACTTATTGACTTTTGTTTTTATTTCTACTGGTTTTCCTACGTCCACCTTCTTCATTTCAAATTCTTGATCGAAGTATTCTTCTTCCGTGATTGGGGCAGCTGCAGCTGCGGCACTACCACTGGGTTGCTGAAAAATAAGTTCAAGTTTTTGTTCACAATAAATATTCTGAAAGACCCACCACAATCACTCCTACGTCCTCCCACAATTACTTACATCATCTGCTTCGTTGACATCTGTTCCCAGCGTATTCAAGATTTTCTGCAAGTTTGTGGACGCCAGGCAGCGATTCTTGTCTTCTTCAGCTAAATGCTCATATCTCATTCTTGTAACCAGCTCCACGTTTGTAGCACCAAATACTTTGCATTCATGGTCACCAAGTTTTTCTGTCTTATCACTTCCCCAACCCCATATTCCTGTCTTGTTCCTAGATAAAGAAAGGCAAATATACAAATGAGTCAGACTGCCTGAAGTGACGTTTGTTTTTTCTTCTACATTTTATACCTTTCGAACGTTATCTTTTCAAGATTCACATAGGTTAGCATCACAGGATTAGAAAGGCGCTGAGCTATACTCTTTTGGTACCATGAGACATCCGGTAACGGTGCTGTTTTGTCAACATCAGCAAGTACGTGGGAAACATACACTTGACTACTACCATGGTCAATTTCAATCATCTTGACTTGGTCGCCTAAGTCAAATTTAAAGTTAGATAGTTTTATTGGCATAAAACCATGTGCGAGTACACATGTCAGCTACTTCCTTCCATGCATACCTTTTCCCTGAAAAATCACCGAGATTCCTCCAGTACCACCATCTTCAAAATTATTGTCCGAGCTGTCTACACGGAGGCAGGAACCCATTTTGTAAACTCTGTGGGTGTTGGTAGGGCACATCCTTGATACCAACGGAACTGAAATTATTATCGAATCAGAACAAATAAGAAACGGGTCATTCAGTATAACTGCAAAATTAAACCTTCAATCCGTCTGAACAAGAAGCACAATTTAGTCTAATTGGTCTTTTCTCTTACCCCAGCTGGAAAAATCCCATTTCATTTCCACGTAAAAGTCTGGCGCCTAAAGAATTATCCACTTACAGTTATTCGTACGAAATCCACATTATTGACATATTTAACTCCATCATTATTTGCTAAAAGACTAACTCTAATAAACTCACATCACTAAGTCGACGCAATAACTGTGGAATTAAAGTCGATCTTGCTTTCCGGCGTTGCATCTCACGGTATTTCAACACTGTTCCTAACATTTCCGCACTTCCCGTGCAAACGGCCTCATGCACAACTGAAAACGTCACAATGATTTTCCATGGTAAAAAACCAAGTTTGGTTCTTAGATACGTATGCAATTTTGAAACTTACTGGTCCATCCTGTAGAATGCTCAAAATGAGCATTAGCGTCGTAACTCAGGAGTACAGCAGCACAATCAACATGACCCATCTTCACCGCTAGCATAAGAGGTGTTCTTCCCCTTGGATCTAACTTTTCTAAGCCCTCTTCTTTCTGCAAAAGTGAAATGACAATTCAATCATCCAATAACCAATTCTGATAATGTCTTCAAGACAAAATTGTCAAGTCATACCTCTCTCACCATCCTTGACACTTCGCG
Organism: Sminthurides bifidus; assembly: GCA_009872375.1. Taxonomy (NCBI): domain Eukaryota; kingdom Metazoa; phylum Arthropoda; class Collembola; order Symphypleona; family Sminthurididae; genus Sminthurides; species Sminthurides bifidus. Next base: position 33,377 of record VRMD01000025.1, read on the forward strand.
TTCCAGCTCTTCCGCTTTTTTATTCCAAACAAGGTGGTGTAAGGGAAAATTGGATTTGATAAATTCTTGCGTAACAACCATTGTATTAACAGCTTCCTACGATGTAGCAAAACAAGCTATGTCTTAATTAGCAAAACCGTCAATAGCTCAAATCACGCCTTCGAAACATTGGTCAACTGACTCGGCTCGTCAGCTTAAAACACGTCTTCACAAATTATTCACTTCCTTTTCTTATGCAACCTGTAATTGAATCCAATATGTGGTTTGTATTTTTGTACCCCAGCAAGGACATTTCTTTTAAATATGACCAAATTTTTTAAAATGGCTTTCGACGTTACTTACCAGTGGCAAATTTTTAATTACGCGCTTGATAAACACATATTTTGCAAAAACGCATTCGGCCTACGGTACCTACAGTCTAATTCTTAATCAAAAAGGAGAGGTAATCACGAGACGATTAACTTTTCCTCAACGACTAAAGGCGGAGGAAGCACAATAATATTCCCATCCAGAGCTGTGCCAATGTCAATGTCAAAAGCTCTTATCGCGTTGTGCAATTTCTTGGGAATTTACTATTTACGATGTGTTTACGTTCGGTTCATCGTCCACAACGCAAGAATTAGGTCATCGCATCGTCATCCTCTATTACAAAATCCTGTGAAAAGGTATATACGGGCTGAATATTCATGCGATCGCGGCTTCGCACCTGCGCATGCCATACGCCTAAAGAGTTAATAATTACGTTCGTGGCATGCTGTATATAAACTTTTGATGACTATCTGGAAAATGTATCCTTAATGCCCCTGCGGAAAAAATTCTCATTTCAATATATTTGAAACCCCGCAGCAAAAAATATGGAGATTTCATTTGGTACCCCACTATGCTTTGAGCTTACGCTGTGTTGTAAATAACCAAAACGGTGCACTACTAAAGTAATAAATTAAACTTTTAATCAGACCGTTAATAGGATCTAGCTTAAAAGTCATGTTGGCTGGAAACTGCGTTGCTTACGACAAAAGGCATCATGCATGGCATTATAAAATTTAACAAATTGTTCTTTTGGTAATGAAAAATATAGGAGAAGTTCAAGAAGCCATTACTCAACACTTCATACCACTACTTGCCGTGCCTTCTTTAGATTTTTCACGGCAACATCGGCGCGATTGCATAACAACACGGAATTTAAAGTACGAAACATTTCTTCTCCTATTTCGTCCACGTCTACTTTAGTGTGAAGATACTGCATTAAAAGAGACACTTGCCAAGACTCCAGCACAGCTTCGCGATTCTGGAAGTGTTGAATGTTAAGCGCTACTTTGGCCGCCATTCTGGAAATAAATAGGGGCATTATTATGCCATTGATTAGCATTTGAAGACAAAAGGATTTAGATTCCTGTTTACAGGCTTACCTTGCGGGAATCAAATTTTCCTTGATCAATTGGCACAGCTGGGATACGGCGTTCTTGTAATCATGTCTAGCCATTAGTTTACGGAACTCACAAAACCCACTCAAAAACCAAAGGCGATCAGCATTTGGCATCGAATTACGAATTGACTCCAGCAAAGATTGCTCGATATCATAATTTTCATCTAAGAGGATACTATCCAAAATATGGGTCATTAATGGTCCGTCCCCTGCTTTTACACTCCACAGCAACGCATCTTGCTTCCTTCCGTCCCTTAGCTTCTTTAAAGCTCGCACTTTACAGATATCGTGAACTAAAAGAAAAACCAAATCCAAGCTTCAGTGGCCTCGAGAAAATTAATAAGTATTTTAGCGCAGGTACAGGTAATAATACGCTATAGGAAGAAATGCATAACAAACCTTCTTCACTGAATCCAAAGCGCTCAGCAACTGATATTATCTTTTGTGTCTCGAAATCAGAACTCACTTGCTTTCTTTTAATACATTCCTTGATGACAGGCCATCCTCCTCGTTCTGGAATCGCTGTTAGGTATTTAATGCCGACCTAAAGAAATGAGTAAGGTTAAGTAGACATTTTGGTAACAAATATTCATACAATGGTGGCGAGCACCCCAAAAATTAATTCGGCCTACCTGCCACATTGATGAATGTTGCATCAATGTTATGCCATAATCCATTAAAAACTCGTCCCGAAGCAAGCCAAGAGAGCTGGAAAATTAACGGAAGTAGATGTATAATTATTTAGTCGAACTCAGGAAACTGATGAAGGATTCATGGGTCGAACCTTGAAACTAACTGCAGGTCCTCCGACGTTGTGAATCTTCCGCCACAGAAAACTAGGTCGGCAAAATGGAGGGTAAACCAAGGGTGATTCCAGTGAAGCTGCATATCTCGCAGAACCTTCAATTAAAATCGCTTATAATTAAAACCACGGTTATGAAATCTACGGAATAACTCCGCATCTGCATCGTTCGAACGTTTATAGTACCCCTATGATATTGTAATCCATGGCCTCAAGTAAAATTCTCTCTAATGGAGTCAATGCAGTTATGTCAGATAATCCATATTCTTCTAATGCCACGGAAGCCAGAGCTTTCAAGTGGTCCGGCGTTACGGTTGTGTACTTGTATGTTAACATCATTCCAAGATACTCGTACCATGTCGGAATCAGTCCTAAGGATAGTAGTGACTCAAACGCGGTGTCATCACCTAACATTATCTTAAAATGGCAAAAAATTCAAAAAAAGTTAATTAAAACCCTGAAAATAAATATGCTATATTTCATAAAAATCAGCAAACTTACATTTGCAATTAAAGTTAATTCTTTGCTCCCGGAGTACAGCTTGTGGTTAACTCTGTTAGACAACTCATACTGCCAAGCTTTCCAAGCCTTGTCAAAGTTCGTGACAGAGTGCAAAGCAGGAGAATACACCGGCTTCTTCACAAGTAATTCGCTAATGCTCTCTATCTGCTCGTGGAAAGCGGCGGAGTTTTCAGGATTCATAAACTTTAAGTGCTTAGCAGCCTCTTTCGTTTTGCCGTGGGACACCAATTTAAATATGACATTCCACATCTTTTTCATAACTTGCGAGTCAACTTCTGCAAAGCTCTCCTCAAGATTCGAGATCACAACTTTTGAATCGTCAAAATTCTCATGAATCCACTCCATGAAGTACGGTATCACAGGTAACTCTACAAAAATATCAGACATGTTGAGTTAAAACTACAATAGCAAATCAGAAAAAACACCTTTAAAATAAAACTCATACTCACCCGGGTTTGAGGAAATGAACATGACTTCACAAAAGCTCCAGACAAAATTTAAATTGTAGTAAAGCACTGCAGCACTTTCATCTTTAGCATCCTCGAAAGACTTGACTAATTCCATAAGTACTGCGCGATAACGTCTACTCATAATGGCGATTTTGGACTGAGGCACCGTGCGCGGATACAAGGCTTCGAACTAAAAAATACAAGTTCAGTCAGTCATGAAATTACAACTTCTTAAACGCACTTTTATATCCACCTCACCTGCTTTTGAACGGCACAGAAAATCTCAGACGATGAAACGATGAAGTTCTTCATAAATCGGCCGTCAACTGAGTGACTGAAGCCTAGTTCGTGGAATTCTGAAAAATTGACAGACGTTAATTACTAATAAAATCATCAGACTCGTAGGGTTGCGTTGGGGATGAAAAGCAGTAGTATGCAATACTATGCAATGCGCATAGGAGATACTCCCACACTTTGGCAAAAATTTGCCCTTGCCTTGCATCAACTCAAATTCGGTTAAACAATTTTTTCCTTTACCAAATAAATTACTCCGTTTGTTCTTTGAGACCACAGCCATTCCATTAGGTCCAAAAGACAGCAAAACTTTCCCATACTCTTCATCAGCTGGAATTACACTTGGAACAGTGCTAGTGTCCATAATGATAGCTTGAACAAAGATAGAAACGCCAAGATATGTAACCGTTAACGACTCCGAGTACGGCGTAACAATTACTGATCTTAAAGCAATAGTGCCTGTTCAAAATTTACAACCAACGCGACCGATTCAATCCGGTATGATATCTGCATATCTCAATATAAATTCCAAACTATGTCTGGCCTTTCTCAAGGTAGCTTTCGTAATAGTATCTTGCAAATTAATCTTGCTTAAATTGCCTTGAAAATTCGGAAACGCGTGTACATGTCCAATTAAGTTAAATCGGCAAACATGAGAGAAAAATTCGATCCTATGCGCATCGAGAGCAACTAAAACTTTCGCGGGCTTCTGCTCGAGCCAATTCCCCCAATAAAACATTAAGGATTTTGTACTGATGGATCGCATATGAATGAGCATAAACATTTGTCCTTGGGTGGCCTACTACGGTACCTGCATGGATTTCGTGGTTGGTTAACAATGCATCTGCTGCAACGACAGATGGTTTGTAAAATACAGCTCGGTTTTAGTGACGCTGCCCATCCATTCGGCGAAAAGATGCATTAACGTTTCAGGCTTCTGGATATTGTTCAAGGGAAACTTTTGAAAGACCTCACGCTGTGACTTAAACTAAAATTTTATTTTAAATATTGGCAATGCATGCAATGATAGAAATATCATCAAACTCAACGTCCAGATTTAAAACTTTCTTAAGAGCGAGCCAGAAAATGGCGATTTTAAAAGACTCAAATTCAATACTTTCTGTTTAAAATACAGAGAGATCAGATCGAAGAGTAGAGTTGTACAAGCCATCACATTACCCCTATTGTCTATGATGAAAATCAAAAGTATGGATTCAATACTATCATCCGAGCTACATTCATTAGTCGATTAGAGGTTCAAGTGGTCTGGGAGACAGGCAGTAATCCGTAAATATCCAGATGTAGCTGTTACAATTAACACAAGCGGCAGCATCTTGCACCAATCGGTCATTAATTTCTTAATCTGGCATGGCGTTCCATGCGCGAAGTCTTTGTAATCGGGGACACACCAGATTCGATCTCCAGACGGCGCAGTGTTATAAGCATCCGCTCTCACGAATTTACAAAGCGTCGTTGCTCACGTAACCAATTTACGATTGTACTATTACACCTTATGTTCTGTTTTGGTGGTGGCAGTGAACAGGTACGAGAACCAGAAATAAGAGTCGTCATACTGTAACTAGCGCTGAATCTGAAAGCACATATAGTGATTGCGCTATTGCTAGAATATGAAAGGAGCGGCAAGTTCGTTAAATTGGAGCAGTTGGCCATACGCATTTAAAAAAGAATAGTACCAGCTACTTCCTCATTTCTGACTTCTCTCTCATACAGTCAGTGCTTCTAAATATTTATTCAAGGCAAGTGATTAACATTTAAGTTAAGGACAACAATAAGCTGTAAATACGGTAGCGATGCATCACTTTCTTTTTGGTGGGCTCTAAGTGAGACACCGTAGGGATAGAAAATCAAGAAATAAGGATTTCACACTTACATGACTGGAAAGAACTGGTGGGAAAAGGGTGCAATGAGTGAGTGTTCTGACACTAGAACATGTTTTATTTTTAGTTTTTCTGATACATACGCGGAGAGCACTATTTGTTATCAGCAACTATTTGTGTTTGATTTTAGGGAGATGTTCTTCATTCCTTCCGTCGTCTCTGCAAAGTAAAGCCCCTCACACCCATCCAATTCCTCGGCCGAGCTCACGGACCTGAGTTGGCCTCTATTTCAATTTGCTTGTGATAATTTTTGTTGGCGAAATTTTTAACTCGCACAGTTGCCCTTATAAATGCACGTTAAAGAAATGGAGTTTGAAGAAGAAGGCGAGCGCATTGCTTTTGGATGCGTCGCTAAAGGGCATAAGAAATATGGAAGCACATCAAGATTCCGTCGAAAGGATCCTAGAAATTTTGTCTACAAGGTTCAAAAAGGAGACACCATGCAAGGGATAGCTGTAAAATTTGGAGTTACGGTAAGGTTGCACAAATTGCGTCTTCATGCAAGATCGGTTGCACTATATATGAAAGGAGAATCTGTCTTGAGAAAGTTGTTGTAAACATGTTGACAATTTGGAGTTCATGACGTAAAACCTTTGATTCCAGACTGAGCAGATACGTCGAACCAATCAGATGTGGACCAATGATAGCCTTTTTCTACGGGATACCTTACTGATACCCTGCGCAAGTAATGGTGCGGATCAGAGCTTATGGGAAAATCAGCCAGAAAGTAGCAAAATTTCGAACACTGCGGATTCAGATCCCGAGGCAGACTTTAAATCGGGCCAAGAAAACAGTAGACCACATCCTACTAATACTAGTCTGGGCACGCAGCAAGAGGCAACAACTGCAGTATGATGCAACTGCTTAGTTAAGGTATACCTTTATAAAGTTGTTCGGATTTATATCACGCGAAAGCAATCGCCTTATTTTTTGTTACCCAGTATTAATGTAATCAACTATTTTTGAGTTGATTGATCATGGTCATCCTTATGCTCACAGTAATAACTTCCTTGGTCCCTTTAGCAGCGGGACTTGGACTATCACTTGTTGTAGTATCAATTTCTATAGTCTTACGGTGCGAAACTTTATGATACGTGAGTCTTTACTGATCCAAAGGAATTGCATCACAGGAATTGAAGTAAAAAGTCACTCTGAAGTTTTAAATTTTAAACGCCAACTTAATAATTTGAGTCTGCTTAAGACTTTATCACAAATAACTGAGGAGCATGGAACTAGAATAGAAATTGTGTCTTTAATTTTCAAAGTAAAATTTCACGTCCACTTCTTCCCAAGTTATTCCGTTTGATTTTCGAAAAATGATTTGTTGTACGAACGTTTTTTAATACAATAATATAAATCTAATCCCTACCCACTAGTTTATCATGTCGTTTGCAGTTTCGTTATCAATCGCAGAGTAGAATTTTCATATCCCAGGTTATTAAATATCTCTCAGAGTTTACCACATATCCTTTTAAAAGTACTGCGAACAGTTTGCACGGAATCATATGTGAAAAACTTGGAAGGTTCTTAACACTTATTAGTAAGTTTAGTTTTAGTTCCCTATCGTATGCCTTTACAGCTTCCACTTTCACGAACAAGCTTGCAAATGGGGAAGGGATGCTGGTGTTCCTTCCAGAACCTTTAAGTTAGTAGTAATCAGACTCCCGCAAAGGACCAACTTGAGCAAACATTAATTCGTTTAGTTCTGTTTCGTCTTCCTCATTTTCAACATCGATCCGTTTAGTTTTTTTCTGGCAAATTTCTTCTACTTCACATTGGGACTTGCGATGGATTCCCAACTCATTATCACTATGCTCCGAACAACTAACTTTGTCGTCTGATTTTTGACTTTGAGATGAGCTGAGGCAGTCATCTATCTGTAAGACACTGGAAAAGTCTTCTTCTACCACAATCCGATTCTTGAAAAACACTTCCTTTGTGCATGAAATCAGTAGCGATTCAACTCCCTTTGGCGTCTTCAAGCTTTCATCACTGGAAAACTGATCGCTGTAAGTTTTTGTAAAACATTCCCCAATCATTCCTACTATTCTTCGGCTCAGGGGTCCTTCCCCAACCATGTCTGGAGGTAGAGCCAGCATGCGAATACCATGCTGATGGCCAAAATCCAGCGCTTCCAAACTAAACGATTTTACTGCTGGTGGAATCAATAGCAGGACAGGTTTCGATGTAGAACACTTCGCATAACTACCAAAGCTTCTCAAAAACTCCAGGAAACTCTCTCGGTTGAAATCATAGTCTGCCTCGACTAGGGGCTTCATCGCGATCCCCTCTCCATTGGCACATATTCGTAAACAAATGCTTTCGTAATCCTTATCAGGATTGTAATTAGGATTCCATGGAAGCTGTCCTTCTGCGGTCGGTTCTTTGTACTTCTGTTTCATGAGCTCCACTTGAAAAATTGACCTCAATTTTCTAGTCTGCTGTCTCACAATAGCCTGTACCACATTATAAAATTGCGACACTTGCTTGTCTGATGAGCGGGCTTCTGCAGCGATGATGTCTTTAACTGCCTCATTTCTACGGATTTTATTTATAAATAAAGTTGTAGACCGTCCAGACTGAAAGTCGAAGGGTAATTTCTCACCAGGGTGCACGTTCATGTAATGATCCAAAAAGTCCAGAGCTAGGCTAAGCATGTCGTAGCGATCCACGACCGTAAAAATTTTAGCAGTTTCCACCAAGAACTTAATGAATGCTTCTTCAAACGACATTTCATCGTCACCAACAAAGCGTTTATATATTTCTGGATCCGTCCGACGCAAATCCTTAGGGTCGTAAATGAGCTCGGGCGAACTCTCTTCTGTAAAGATAAGGCAAATTATAATTTCATTTTTCTTTCCAATTTTGTATAGTACTAGCACAGACGAGACGGCACGTACCGAGAAGCGTCATGTAATCCTCTCGAATTTGCAGCTCGCTCTGACTGTACTGAGTTCCTCCGTAGGCTTCATCGTAGTCACAAAAGGCGTCCATTTAGCTGTAGATTAGTTTAAAACAAATTTCTCCTTCTGAAACTAGCAAACGGTGGACTCGCTCAAGTAATATGTCTCTTCTATGAGACAGACGACAGATTATGGTGATATATTCGCAAATACAGAGGAAAAAAACTCGCACTCACCTTCAAGGTTTTCGATTTCATGTACTATGCAGCAACTGAAGAGCTGCGATCTAGTAACAAAATCTGTAAAAGCAACACTGACTGATCGGAAATGTGTTGGGATCGCAAGATAAGTTTAGTTCAAAAAGGATATTATCCAAAAGATAGAAAAACGATCTTTAAAGCCAAAAAATTGCATTTTGATCAGAAAATCAAGTGAAAATGAACGATTGGCCAGAACTTCCGAATGATCCAGGCCCTCAAAACTCAAGTTTAACTGATTCAAACTAACTCGCAGCATGCAGCTAGCCCACGAACATGTGGAGACAGATGCATTTTCATTGGAATAAAGATTCGAATTGCAACTTTCTTACAAAACCGCGACTAAACATAAAATTTCGTGAATGAAATTGTGCTACGTGTGAGAGAACAACCGCCACCATCATCAGCTTCATATTCTAATAAATCAGACTTTTTTTGAGGTACACGCTTGAGAGGCATATACACACATTCCCCCCCCCCGTTGTGCGCGCGCGAGAAATTTTGGAATTTACCGGACTTTTTTTGTACATCGAGAAGCCACAAATAATAAATCTTTTATATTTAAGCCATAATTTATCGCCTGAAATGCATTTATAAATTCAATTAAAATAATTTGTCAGGTTTTTGATAGCCATCTCAATTTGGCATGTGCCGCAACCTAACTTAGACTTACAATGTGTTTGATCAGTTGCTAGTTCATGATATATAATGAATGAAATCTGACAAACCCAGTCGCATCGTTTACTGCATATAATTGACCTTTTCTGCCATGATGTGAATTCAATTATGAAGTTTTGAAAATATTCGATTGCGTAATGCAAATGCATTTTGGCAGGTTTCGGGACTAGTACTTGTGCGCTGTGGTTGTGGATAAGTTGTGATCATTATTAAAAGCAAGCGGCCGTAACTTAAATCAGAGCCGTTTTCTGGGTGATATTTTTCAATGTGTGGTATAAACATCAGGTAATGACATTTTGTTGCTAGACATCAGTAACCTTGTGGTGAATTTTTCAATAAACGTTAAAGATATAATTCATGATTGTACAGGGTCACACTCTGATGGCAATGGAAACTTCCACAGAGGCGGCGGAGGATCCTTCCAAGGGTAAGTCTGAAACGCTGGAAGGAGTAGTAAAAGCACCTGCGACCACAGTGATTTCCTCTGATGTGTCAGCATTGACAGAAAGCGTTGCCAAAATGATTCAACCTAATAAGCCAATCACAAACGTAATCACCAAATAAGCATTATTCTGCTTTGGGCGAACGCTAAATTTCAGAACACTGGATAAGCTTGACTTAAATCTTTTAGGATGAATCCTTTCCTTGGGCACCTGAACCAGGCGAAGTTATACAATTATTCGAATATCTCCAAAAAAACAAAGTTTTTGCGTATAGCTGGGAATGTCCTGGCCGAAGAAAACCTGGAGAAGAGGAAGAACGAGCACCGGAAGTAGATAAGGGTGCCAACTCTGAAGAGTAAGTTGGTTTGAGCAGAAACTTTACCCATTAAGGTTGTAATTTCGGATATCCCAATTAGATGAATTGAAGCTGTCATAATGCTACTACGCGCTATTCGTTTGCAGAACGGAAGCCGGGGCTGATGATTTTGATTTTGAGGAGGAAAGCACACCTGTGGTTAGACGGCCATCAAAGGTTCTACAATCGACATTAAAGGGAAGCGCTAAGAAAAAGACCACCAGCTTCGCCGGTATACTATCGAACATGGAGAGACACAGAATGATTGAAAAGATGAGTTCGAGCGGCGAATCTGGCGGTACATGATACGAGACACAAATTGCTGCTTTCTGTACATTAATAGCGTGACCGCTATGCCAAACGTCCGCAAGCTCAAAAAAATGACTTCCAAAGAACAATCTAAGTATTCACTTTATTCAATTTCATTGTAATAATGGCCGAACCTCAATGATTAAATGCCAGATCCTTTTGTAAATTCGATGAGAGTACTACTGGTCAGGTAGGTAGGTTAATACTACGGATTTACATATGCTAGCCTTGATTTGCTGAACTATATGCAGAAGGCAACAGAGAAATAAGTCAGAGGTGAGTGTAAGTGTTGTTACTCAAGTACTAACGTCATTTAATCAGGATCATTAATGAAGTTGGAAACTGCACGCTACGCTGTAAGAAATACAAAGAGAATACTCATTCTTTACTCTAAACCGCATTATTACTAAGTAGAGGTATCTCTCATCAGCTCCGGAATTACCTACATCCATTGAGCCTGACTACTTTTGCCTAGCGCAAATTGCCATCCAGGAACATAGTCATCGGCAAATTCTATCAAGTGAAGAACTGCACGCTCACTAAATGCATTGCGATTCAGTATGTATCAGTTTTGCTAAACAAGTCAAAACCCTAAACGTAGGAAATGAAATATTAGCTAGATAAAAGCGCTGCCAATCATAAACACTGCTTGACTTACACTAAATTCCCATTTGGACAACTTGTCCCATGCAAGCAGAGCAAAGGAGCGTACGAGAAAATTGAGACATTTTAAAATTTACAAAATTTTCAGAGCCATACAAAAGCTCCTTTCGATCGTACATAACTGTAGTACCTTTTCTACAACTTTCACTCATTTACAAAGCAGTCACGCCAAGGTGTGACGGTTGAAACATTCAATCGTCTAGCCTAATATATTTAGCTTCGTGCTTCCCAATTTATTAGATTTCCACATAGATAAGGTCACAATAAGCAAACCAGTAGGTTACACAGGGGGAATACGCAGCAACCCCTCCATGTAGCAAATCAACGATGTCTGATCACACCATTGCTGATGTTTTAAGCTGTTGGTTCTCGAAGTCACCATTACTAATTGTTAAGTCTATCCTTGTAAAATCCCTGTAAGTTTGTCATCCATCATCAATGCCTACAACATGCCTGCAGAAAGTAATACTTCTTTGATCATTACATTAACAATCTTTGGGGGCGTCCATTGTTTACCTCTAAAAATGTACTACATTAAAAACATCGACGTACATGATGCAAAGGTTCACACTCACTTGTGCACAATACAACCAAACACAGCATTGCTCCATTAAGCACATACAAAATGAACCCCCAGTCTCTTAGCCATGTGCCTATACTTCTGTGCAGTTAACTTAAAACGAAAATCACAAATCGTAATATAGCTTCTTTTGATGCATTAGTGCGTTATCAGCAGTGTCATTAGTTGGCAATAATAATCAAGGTTTTTCTCATGCCTTAACAGCGTAATTTAATAAAGTTTCACGGATTAACTGACGAAATCGTGATTCCTTCTTCCTTATAACCTGTGCTGTGAAGTAATTTAGAGCATTATGGCTTGCTGATCGTAGGAATTGTACTTATTTACTCCTTCTCTAGTCAAAGATGCGTTTCGTGTACTACAGAAGTGTTGACAGTCGTGTCCAACTTGTGCCTGCCTAGACTGTTAGCCTGACTGGTTTAAATAATTTAGCCAATCTAAATGAATGCCGATTATCATTACAAAATTCCAGCACGAACCCAAAATAGTTTACACTGAAAATCTAGCTCGTTAATACGGGCATATAATTGGTAAAGGTTTTCCGCTGCTAGTTCAACATAGCTTATTCTCAACTTTTCAAACTGTAAATGAGGCAAAAACCGCAGATTACTACAGGGAGGTAATTGGCGATAAAAAATTAAGCTTCATTCACAATTGCAAAATTAAAATACACGCACCATTACAACTTCTTGTTTGGTCATTTTCAGTACATAGAGTGTAAACGGAACAGATGTTAAGAGTTGACAATAAGTTTCTGGCGGCTCTAATAAGCCTTTTGGTGCCTCTTATGATGTGAATGGGCTAGGACAAGGAAGTCACAACTCTAGCCGATCGATGACTCGCCTTAACCCCATCAGTCATCAGCTACTTAAATTAGTTCCAGCCGACTCGAACGCAGAAATGACAACCATGCGCAATTAATCGACACGACTTCATAAGTACATACAACGTTACTAACAGAATGTTATCGACAAGCTGAAGGACTGAACGGAACGGAACCAACATAATGACCACATCTTTTTCATGCAAAATTCTCTCGGAGCAGGTAGACTACCAAGGGCTCAAACAGGTTACTTAGCCATGACAAAGTTATTAAAGAAGCTATGCAGTATCAGCCATAAGGAGTTATCAATCCATCCTGCTGATGAGCTTCTCAAAAGCTGATACATTGATACATTGTGAAGTAGAAATATTGATAACCTCCACCTATAATTTCAATTAGACCACGTTAAAGAATTTCATCGGCTATTGGTAACGCTCCATGATACAAAGATTTCAAATTTTAACTAGCTACAGAAGATTTTCTATGTAAAAACACATGAAGCAGTTGTAAGTTGTTACAGAAGGAGATTGAACTAAGAGTTGAATCTCTATTGTGGTTATTCCAACATGAGTATTGACCTTATCTGTCTAGCACTTTGCAAAGGCTCATCAACGAAATGAAATCAAGAGATTCATAACTACAGAATCAACTTCAGCAACTGAGCGACTTATTCCATTTGATACTTAATATTGAATACATCACTACAAGACGTTTAATCTGCGTAGCAACAGTAACCCTGTACACATGCTGACACTTCGCCAAAGCGCTACAGCTGAGAAGGTTAGTTCCCCACCGTCATAAAATGAATGCTGGATTTTCAGAGCACAAACTTGGTACGCCGCTGCCGCTGGCAAGTACAGTAGCGTCACAGAGATTTCGAAGCAACTCAGTATTGAATAGTAAAGCTAATTGTGCCTCAATTGGTTTAGTGAGTTCGATGCATTCCGTGGTTCTGTTTCAATCAAACGTAAGACACCCTAACTCTAAAGAAGTACAACACTTGAATTTACGTTTACACACTGCCTTCTATGACGAACATAATTTTACAACTTCCTTCCGCGCTTTAAAGGACAGGATCGCCTACTCATTTAGATTTACATATTAAAAAAACGTAGCTACAAAAGAAGTACATATTTAGCTTTAGACACTGGTGTACATCGATTTACTCCACCGAGAAACCTGGGTCCGGAAAATTAAACTGTGAGGAATTAGTAAAAGTGTTTGCATGTTTGAGATGAGATGAGTTTTCATTCGTACATAATAAGAAAGGACAAGTTATGAGACGTCTTGGTCGTCCACGTCTTGCAGGTGCTCCTTCTGCTCACTTTCTCCACCTAAATAAGAATGAGTAATTACTTTTTTGTGGTGCTTGTAATTTACAACTTAATCAAACCTACCATTTCTGATCTCTAGCAGAGTTAAAATTTTTAGACATCTTACTACACTATCAATTAATTTTCTGTTACTGAAAGCTAACGATCTTTGTACGTATAAGACAAGAGCTGAGGGTAACCCGTGTCAAGTTTGCAACGACAGGAAATCTCTCAGCGCACTGCGTAGGAAAGCCAACAAGCGTAGATTTCAATCTCAATTTCACGAATTTGGAATCGTATCTAAGCAAATTTCCTACAATGCAACGTAGAAAATAATAGGCTTTGCTCAGTAGTTAAAAAGTTATGTAACTCATTCAAGAGTTGTTTGATGTTTTGAACCAAAATGCAACGGCTCAATGTCATTACCATGTGATGACGCCTCTATAATATTTCGATTTCCATGCCTCACTGAATGAATAAAGCTAGCCTTCCTCCAACCATACAAAAATCTCTTCGTGGTATTTTCGTGAATCTCCTAGCATAAGTCGCATTATTCGTAAATAAGCTGACTGATACAAAAATCCATACCAAAGCTTGTTGGTTTTCCAATTTTGCTGTGCTTTGGGCGCGTACAAGGTTCTTGCTCCCAATCGAAAACGAAATTACTGATATGTTAATAATATGAATGATTTCCGAGACTGCAACCTGTCACTTCACTTGGTTCTGCTGCTATCGCTTAACTTAATCATTTTTTTACATTTCGAACAAGTAAGTCTAAGTACTTACCTTCGCCTTGCATATCTGATGTCCACAGGGTGAGATTGTCGCGGAGCAACTGCATGATAAGTGTTGAATCCTTGTAGCTTTCTTCAGACAAAGTATCCAGTTCCGCGATGGCATCATCAAATGCAGCTTTGGCGAGACGGCAAGCCCGTTCAGCAGAGTTCAATATCTCATAGTAGAACACGGAAAAGTTCAACGCCAATCCGAGACGAATTGGATGGGTAGGTGCAAGTTCCGACATAGCGATATCGCTGGCCGCTTTGTAAGCAACTAGCGAATTTTCCGCCGCATCTTTCCGATCGGCAGCAGTTGCAAACTCGGCCAAATAACGGTGATAATCACCTTTCCTACAAATCGTTATCATACATAAAAATTAGTTGGGATGTATTATCTTGCTATTAGTGAGTTACAACATCGAAAATTGCAAGAATCTTACATCTTGTAGTAAAATACTTTCGACTCGCCAGTACTTGCGCAAGGAATTAAGTGTTTATCAAGCACGTTCAAAATGTCAGAGCAGATTTCCTTAAGTTCTTTTTCCACCTAAGCAGTAAAAATGCAATCAACGCTTAGGTTCCCAGGTGACTTCAAGAACGTCATGGTCGGCATGTGGCAAATATTTAATGCTGAACTTACCTGGGCGCGATATTGCCGAATCATTTCTAGCTTCTCTTCACTTCCTTTGCTTTCTTCCTTTTGCTCGATGGAAGAAATTATCCTCCACGATGCACGCCTTGCTCCGATCACATTTTTATAAGCAACCGAGAGCAAATTACGCTCTTCAACGGTCAACTCCATGTCCAAACTAGCAACTTTCTTCATTGCTTCTACCATTTCTGCAAGCCAAAAATAGACTCTCAAGCATATTGCTGGCAAAACAACACAAACCTAACAGCGATAAGGAACAAAAGTTCAGCATTTCCAAGAACTAGTGTACTCACCATCGTATCGCTCTGCTTGCTCACTGAGCTTAGCTGGAAATAAAAAAACAAATTGCAGCATGAGTTAAGAGAACACCTTTGGCTACAGTGCATGTGATTCATATGAAATTAACATTTCAAATGCTTGATCCCTGACATTGCCTAGTGACACCTGGGCATTTAGTCAGTATTACAAGAAAGACAAGTTATGTTTACTAATGGCAGGCCATCATTCGAGGACTCGTAAAACGGAATCATTTGTCAAGCCTCTCAACGATCGCTCAAATTCGTTCGTACCTGCCGCAGGTTTTTCATTTCGTCTTGCCAATACCACTACGCATTAGCAAGTCATTCAACATTACTTGAATTTTTACAGCGTTTCCTTTCTCCCATATGCACGCGCAGCAGTTTGTTTCTAAACGAGATTTAAGCTAACTACCGACATTACTCTTCCTTTCCACCAAGCCATTGGAAAATACAAATGCATAGCTCTTACGCATCAACGAAACAAAATAACACCGGTATGATTGTGGATACATACCATGACTAACAGTTTATGAAGTGAAAACTCTGAGCAAACTTATTCTGCATGGCTGAACCAATGCCGCCAATAGGTAAGTTGGCATAGCACCAACATCTCATGACACCGGACCCATCGACTTGCCTAGTAGTGCATATGAGCTTTTCCAGTCTACGCATTCTTGGCAAAGTAAATCCTCCGATCGCGATGAAAAATTCAGTGTCAATAAACTGCTCTTTTAATCCGGTAAAAATATACCCTCAGAGGCTAATAAATGGTCGGTTTCAAGTCGTTTCAAAACACTGTACGAAAGTCAACTATACGCCCATCAAATACACTCCAACGTGTCCCAACTCACAACTAGCTCTCTTGGCCAGGTTAGCAACCTAGCATCCACCCTTACGTCACCGAGCCGTGTCCCTACTATTAAAACCTTGAGATTTTAAATGGGTGTGTGCAATACTGATGAATTGGGTCCCATCAGAAGCACCAGTTAATGAGGATTTGCCAATCGGCAAATCGCAATCCATCAATAGTAAGCCTAGTGATCTGAGCTTGTCCTAGCCAATCTTGCATAATCAACTGCCTCACCATCGGAAAATACAGCAGTGACAGAACTGGGCTGGTAGCAAAAAACAATGAGCATACATAAATATGAATACATTTGGATTACCTTTGTAGACGCTGTCCTCTCGGTCTGACATTATGAATGCAAATCGGTTGGAGGAAGTTGAAATTCGAGCAAAATAGAGTCACGACGAGTTGACAGACACAAGTCTCACGTCCCACGATCAAACTCTGTGAAAAATGTTCAAACTTGTTAGTGCCCTCCGCAATACACACATTCGCACGAATTGCAGCAATGGATGACACGAGTTGCCGATCAAGTCACAGGATTAAATTTTGGATAACTGAACGAAAGCTGAACCGTTTAAATGTCGCTAATTAAAGTCACAGGGTGGCGAAAATCGGCGTTTTCACTGAACCTGTGCGACAACGAGACGACCGAAGCAAAGCAAGAACCGAAATAGGACTGAATGAACGCAAGCAGGATTGAACGGCGACTTATAGATAGCTGGTCTTAGAGTACGTAACGAGCCCTAGTGTGAATAATAAATGCAAAAGTTTTGAATTACTCTGGAATTTAGAAGACTCCTGCGCGAAATTGAAACTCGGTTTGGCAGGTAGTTAAATAGCGGTGATAATAATATTGTCGATAACAAGGAGCCAAGATGATTTGCGAATTGGAAATGGCAATGAGAAGACGGGCCGGAGACGTCAATTAATTTTCTTTTCCTTCCAATCTTAAGCTCACACAACTACTTGCGCTTGCTGGCTTATAGCTAGCTTCTCTTCCTTGCCTCGCTCTGCTTCTTCACGGGTAGGCTGGGATTCTCAGGCAGGGATGGATAGCTAGGAATGCTTCGCCGTGTCGCTGGGATAAACCCACCAATTCTTAGCAAGTACTTGTTCGTTTCCTCGTATACTTTTACGTAGGAACTCGCCGTCTGAGCCGTCGTCCCCGCACCACTCCTATATCTATCAGAATGTACTCACGCAGCCGAGCATACGGGTCCAAGCATATCCACTGAATGAGTGTACGAACTACGCTACACTCGAGCACAGCACGCAAACGAAACCCACAATGAAAATGGCTGACTTGTAGAATTCAAAAGGGAAGATACGACAGAAATCAACTGTCATCGTACACACGGCTGCCTAAGCAACACAGTGCCGCACCTTTCTCCACCCATTCCCTTACGCTCTCGTACCGCATCCCTGCCTCTGGACGGCAGTTCAGTCATTGTGCTGTAAAACTCGAGAGCTTTCCAGCCTCTGCCTGCTGCCTGTCGTCATCCCGCGATTTTCCACGCAACTCGGCGTATCTCGCAAGATCCTATAGCCCAGCGCTTATTAACAGCAGTGTCGGTTAGGGGGAACAAAAACCGAGACTCGGGTATAGGCAAGGACATCGTGGTGAGGGTGCAAAGTGGTCTACAACCATATTCGCAGTACACTATATCCCAGCATGACAATCCAGCTCCTGTATGCTTTTGCGGCGTGTGGAATATCAGCTCTAGGAGCGTGACAAAGTCATCTTGACGCCAACCGCTAGGTTGAATCATCGTCAAGATGGGCTTGACAAAGTGGTCAGTCGGCAGATCCTTGTCTCTGCTTCCATGCATGCACCGCATGCCCGATGATTTCCCCATGATCAATCTCGCAGTATGAAGTGAGTGCGCTTTTCGCTCGCTCTCAGCCTCGCTACCGCTCCGTCCTTCTCGTTCGTCCGTAATCGCACTATGACTAACTTGTGCATCTGCCACAGATTATAATGGAGTAGTCTCAAGCCGCTGCTACAGTCCCCGATCTCCGCCCCTTTCCCTCATTTTGACTGCATGAAAGCTACATTTCCTTCTTCTGTACTACGCCATATAGGAAGTACGGCCAGGTTCAGTACTGGATCTGATGTGGTACAGCTCATCATGGAGTACAAGGGGTAGTAGTGCAGTGGTCTTGTCTTGTCCAGCCTCTCTTTGCTCCAGCCTCATAGCGGAACATCTTCAGCGCCGTATTATGGGCGTCTACGTCGTGCGTGCGGGTAAATTACCCGGTACTGGGTGAAAACACCACAGACCGGTTAAAGGACGCATAGCATAGTGGGAAATTGTGTACGTGTCGTGTGGTAGAAAGAGGGAGAGACCTTTGCGCTAGGGTAAACGTTTCGAGAAAAGTTTGGTTGAAGGAGTTTCACTTCCACACCTGAAGAAATGCACGCGCAAAATAAGAGAAAATTGGAAGGAGTTGGATCAACTGTGAATGACAACTCCAGTCTCCCGGAAGAGAAAGCAAAACACACCTGGTTGGGGATAGCGTTAGTTAGCAGCTCATGCTAACAGCAATGCGCGGTTGGTCATTATGACAGCCGAGGGGCATGCCTGACTTTTACTAGAGGGGAAGATGCAGCCGAAATCGGGGAAAGTTTTCCTGTAGTCAACTCCGTGTAGTATTCTAATGATCAGCGTCTTCTGCAAAGAGACAGTCATGTATGGTAGGTGGGAGAGACGATTTCACAGGACCAAATTGGTAAAGAACGTGAGGCGAAGGCGAGGCAGTAAACTACCCGGGCCGCGTACTACAACTGGAACTGGGTATGGCTGCGCGGGGCGGGGTGGCTCGAATTTGAAGTGACGTCAAGGAAGAGCTTATAAAGCGAGCATTCGTGGACACCAACCGAAGCAGAAGCATGAATTTGAGTGCCAGAGAGAGATGTGCGAATTCTTCAGGTTCTCTGCGGAAACTGGAGGGGCACTGGAAATAACATGGATGGATGAAAGACGAAACCGTAGTCTGGAACTCATCACGCTATATGGTTGTAGAACACCCACCACGAGACAGACAGCAATCTTGATCTGATCATTGGAAATGGCCAGTTGCGTTACTTGAGGAGCGGCTCTCGAGCAGTGCTCTTGGGTCATCATTGCACTTACTCCATCCGGTGAAAGTCTATAGGTACTAGGGCAAGCATCAAATTGAATCGGACCCGAGGATGGGACTCTGTCAGACAAGAAAGTTTCTCAACTCCTGGAGGAGATGATACAACAACTTTAAATGTATCATATGCTTGCACCGTAGGTCTTATGCTCACTCACATTTAACTCAATAATGCAACACTTTCTCCTTTGCACCAGCATCAATAACCTTTCCTGAAATTCTTTCCTTGGCCGTAGCGCAGTGCCGGTTTTGTCGGAAGCCGCATGGACATTCGTCATTGCTCTTAAACTACAAGAGCTTTCTCTACATGCCAGACATTATATGAACGTGGCGTCTGAACGGTGTAGTCCACACCAGATTTCGAATATACGCCTTATTACTTACCCTGGTTCTCACAGCGTTACAGCACAATGCAGGAAAAGTTTCTTTCTAGGGGGCAATACCCGCACCCTTGGGCCAAATGAGAAATTCGCCAATTTGCCCAACTCCTCGCAAGTCACTGGCCTTCTACTCTGCCATGCCGTTATCGCGTTCTAATAAAAGTAGTAGATGATCTGATCTGCTATCAAGGCATGCGGTGGGTTCCTCATTGAATTTTCCGTACCTACTGATAGAGGTGGGAGGGAATTGAAGCACTTGTGGCTCCACCGGTCTTGGCTTCATTTTCCTGTGTTCTGATAGTTAGACTTGTAAGGGTTTTTCTTAAGACGATAGAGGAGCTCTTGCACTGCGTTCGCTGAAAATTAAATTGGTAGCAGCAATCACAATGTGATACGTGACGTGACAAAGTGACACTGTCTCCAAGCCTCGTAACACCTACCTCAAGAAAATGATGCGGTTTCTTGGACTAGGATAGGAGCAGTATTTTCCGAATGGTTTTATTGGCTGCTTTCATGAAGAGCAATAGGAAAGTCGTACACGGCCATCAACTTCTATTGCGCTCATTTTAATTAATTTGTAATAGCTAACGAGATGCCTGCAGTCTTAACTCATGGGGTGAGCTTGGAATTTGCTGTGGTTTTGCAATGATGAGAACATCGCTTAGGGCTGAGGCCATAACAGATTGTAGCCATAGAATATCTTACGGTTGTTAGTTTGTACCTTTATAGGCTTGATCCAAATGTGTTACTTCACTTCTATGGTGTAATTGAAGCTGTCAGACATACACAATTTTCGTAATCGTGAGCAGGAACAAGTGCATTTGCATTCTGAAACGCTGTCAGCGTTAGGAAACACCCCTCCTGTCAGCCGGAGTAGGTTAAATCTACAGCTTTCAGTGATTGTACGCAGCTACTTTCGCATATTCTCGAGATGAAATGCAACACCTCGAGATTCCACCATGGTCATAGTATAGTTCTTGCGCATGAATTGTGATCTGAACTTACTAAAAATATTCTACTGGCTGACGAATCCCAATGGCATGCGAGTTTTTTACCAGGGAGTTTAGATAGCTTTAACGAGAAAAGTATTTCCTAGCTTTCATCATTACGATGTCGCATTAATACAGCAACTTGTAAGTAAGTTCCTAGATGCCCCCTTTGAGAGAGTAAGTGAACAACTTGGCGTTCCCATTATCCTCAGCTAGAATTGATCAGGTGTTACTTGGATAAAATATGGAGATGAAGACTGGAGTTCCGTGTCCTTTCTGTCGCCAGGCTATTCAGCGTTTGTATTTTGGAAGCCAAAAGACAAAATAACTCTCATAGAGGAATCCTTGAAGGCAAAAGCTTCGCCTTTCCCACACTTGCTGCGTGCTACGAATCTTTGATCTTTACATGACCAGTCCATTTTAGAATCTTGCTGGTACTTTAGCACTGTGAAGTTGCACCTCTCCGCTGAAAATTTTGTCCGTGCTCTTAGTACAATCTCCGCGCACTACCCCACCGTCTCATCTCATGATTAAACGTGAATACCCCCAATGACGTAATCACGCCGACTAGCAAGATTTTGCCGTGAGAAGCAACAGGAAACTCAGTCATTCTCTGACGATGGAACTTTACGCTGAATCACCACTTTCACTCCATCTCGCTTCCTTTACTTTCAGCTTCTCTTTCTCTCTGTGTGCGTAATTGACTTCGGTACATGGGGCTGGGAGATCGGCTTTCTTCTCCGACTTGCGCAGGAGTCATTGTCTGCTGTACGCTACTCTACTTTCTCTTGAATTCAAGATAGATTACGAATTCATTGAGTCATATTAAGGAAACTACTATTGCAGAATTTGAGAACATACAACAGGGAATTTTTTACAAACATAAATAATATATGCACGTATCACGGGAAGCGCAGGGAATGACGATATGGAACGATGCAAACAAAGTTATCATTCGTAACATATTACCCGCATTCATATTAATTTCATGATTTAATTTTAATACTAGGCTACGGTCAATTTCATGATGAAAAGCTAAACTTGAATCAGCGAAGGCAAAACCAAGTTCAAGTTCAATAACAGCATTATATTCAGAATTAAGTTTCTTTTTCTTGCTGTCTAGCAGCAATTTGATGCATAACATATGTTTGCCTACATGAACAAAATTTTACAAAAACGCTTTGCATGTATTCGACATGTGGAATTGTAAGATTTACAAAAGCATCCTTAAATTTTTTGGCTAAAGTCAATAGCAGCGTGAACCTGTCGTTCCAACAAAAGATAGAAGGCACCCGCTGGACTAATATTTCAGATGGTAATGGCAATTTCAGTAATCTAACAAAAAGTTAGTCCAAAATTATTTCTTGTGCGAAATTTTACTGTTTTCTTCCTCGTCAGGATATTCCCATGTTCCATTTATCCAGTCTTCCAAGGCTGGAATTTCAAAATCAACGAAATCTTTTTCACCTAATTCTTCCTCAGTCCTGAAATCATAGTATATTTTTTTATTATCAGCATGGCTTCAAAAATATAATTTGATATAACTTGATTTGATTCCATAAATGGATTAGCTCCAGGACTAACCGAATCAGCAAATCTACAATATCTTCAATGAGAGCCAAAATTTCGTTCTCTGTTTCGTTTTTGTGTAGTTCCCTGAGTATTAAGTACGTTTTACAGTTCCGGATTTGCTCTCGGCAAACTCTCAGTCGACATAGCTATAATCGAAACCACGTTAAGATAATAAATCAATGACAATACGCTTTATAATGATTTGTTTCTTAACACTAACGGGAATCCCAACTCCTTTAATTACCTGCAAGAGTGTTGCGAGTAAATTTTGTCGAATTTCCATGTCAGCTTCTCTAACCTTTTCTTGACCCAAATACTGTAGCTCGGGTGGCATCAATGCGTACTCATCGTCGTCAAAAGTTTCGTTCCCAGCGAGTGGTAAAAGCACATGAGGTAAAATATTTACACTGTCACCAAGAAGGTACTTATGGAAGACTAAAAGCGAATGAAAAATAACAAATATAATCATCGTAGCCGATGTTTACAAACCCACATTAAGAACCAGTTTAAAGGTACTAGAAGTTTAACCTTACCAACATCTGCTGTCAGGTGTTTAATTATCACAGAAACGCTTTTCCTTGTACCCAACGTATTTTCAGGTCCCAAGCCTTTGAAAATCTCTTCTAACATCATGTAGTCACTCGGATCCAGCATTAACCTATATCCACAGGAAATGTTTTCAAACTAGTACTGATAACTACGCCAGGTTTGCGTAAAAGCTACTTAAGCGTAACACAACACACCCAAGGGATACTTCAACGTCACTTACCTTCGAGCTTCTCTACACGCAGTCATGTTTCCCAGAAACTTGAGAATTTGTTCCGTTACTTGATTGTTATCGGAGTTCTTAATTACATTGCATGCTTCCTTCATTATTGTCTGGTGGGACTTAATCAGTTCTTTTCTAGTTTCTGATCCAGTGGACAAGTTATGTAATGCTTGTAGAGATGTGATGTACAGCTCTGAACTTTTAGGAGTTAACCATACGGGAAGAAGAGCTTTCAAGAACTCTGGAGTTTTCAGGCATCTTGAAACACATTTTGGATGACTGAACGCGTTTGTTAAAGCTGAAAAATATGCACGTAGAACCGAAACGCTATCTCTCAATTCGTTTAGCTCATCGCAGCTTGCCTCGAATACTTTGCCAACGCAGGGCAAAATAGAAGAAACTAACACCTGGTTCATGAACTTTGAAATCCCATCCAGAGCTTCCACATCGTCTAAGACGATTTTAGCGTTGCTCTCCGTGGCAAGTATCACTGAAAATATCAGCCAAAAAACTTTGAATCGCCTCAGCAGCAAAAATTTTATGGATAGTAAAAAGCGGTGGTATGGCAGAAGAATTTTGGCGTTAACCTGCAATTTCATTCAGTTTTTTGACCAACACCTCGTTTACTTTCATCTTGATAAGAAACGTTCAACCGAATGGAAGAGTCTGAAAAAAGTCGATACATGATTAACTGCGACATATCAACTAGCCCATTAGAACCAAACCGAAATAGTGTAAGACCCTGTTGATTTAAAAGGACACGAAATATAGCAGTTCTTATTCTTACTTACGATAATGATCTGACATCGGGCCAGTGTCGTTAATCTAACAAGATTTCGTAATTAAATTCCAATATTTTTTGTCAAACTCATTTTTATATTATTGATAAACACGTGCGCGTAATTGCAGAAAGGGCCTCTTAGCGACACAACAGTGAGTAGGTACAAGTAAGCCGCCATTATTGATACATGGACGATTCAATTCAGCTAAAACGTTTATTTTTTCCTGAGCTCTTCCACCAAATATTAACGAAGAAATAACGCACTTTCAGTGTGAACATAAGCGTGTATGACTAAAAAGTCATGAATATTAAAAGCACAAACCTGCCAAATTAATTATAACCTCAAAATATAAGAGGTCATTCATCCTAACCGTTTATATTGTCTGGCTTTTGCTTGATCGTAAACATAAGTTTCATGTTCTATTGCACCAAAAGCGAAGTCCTTCTGAAGAGTAAACTTTTATTTAAAATTTTGCTTCCCAGAAAGAGTTTTTGCCTGGAAACACCAAAATGGTTGACAAAATGACGAATAAAATATATTCCTATTTAAACTGTATACACAATCCCCACGCTTTTAAGATTTCAAGCATTTGCGCACATCACTTTTTTGACTGCTGATAGTGTGATAATGTTACTTATTACATCCTCATTATACCACATCAACTTTAGTTAATGTTCCCTTTACAATAGTCTATCAGCAGCGCAGCGTTGCTTCATGCATTTGTTTCCATTTCAGTTCAATTCAAAACATTCCTTCCATTCAAGTCATAATCAGAAGAGTACACTACACGCAACGCAACGCACATGTAATCTTACACTCTTTATTTCCCACAAGCAAAAAACGCGTCGGTTTCACACGTGAGGTTCCGCTTGGAGATCAGTCATTCATCCCAGCCTCACTCCCAGAAGAACTTCAGAATTATGCCATCTCAAGGGCAGCGTCTCAAGGACAAGGACACGCGAAAACTTTGTGCTCCCTAGTTTAGAATTAACACACGCTACTAGCCTTGCACCTTATTAATGCTGCCAAAGCAAATCCTGAGCTATCCGACGCATTCTTTATTGTGACCGTCTTACAGAAACGTTTTTAAGTATGCCCTGTTGTTATTATTTTTCTTACTTTCGTTGGTTCCTGCTATTCCATACGAGGGCACCAGGAGTTCAATTGTCTGCCAGGGACAAAACTTTTGTCACAAAAGCGTTCTCATTTTCGTATTTTTCGAATCTTGAAGTCAGTGAATGTTGAATATTTTACTTCTTCTCAATCCGAAATGGAGTCAAATCAGTGGGTCAATCGATTGCTCTTCGCAAGTATATGTAGTATAGTAACAAGAAGTATATATATGCATTATTAATAGTTAATTAGAGTTTCAACTCAACCATACTGGACATCGCTACCACATATTGCCCTAGCATACCTGATTGATAAATATTTAGAAAATGTTCCGGTCCTCACACAGTATATAATCATACATGGTGCTTATTACAACTACATCGATCACGGGACACCGGTTAATCACTAAGCCGATAATCATCCGACAGCTGGCTGACGCGAGTTTACAGTTACGTTGTGACAAGTCTCGGTTGTTTAAGGAAAGATACTCCAGTGACCTAATTAGGGGGGCGCTAACTGAAGAGATATGATTAGAAGTACAGAGCATGAGCATTAATCTAAATGGAGCGTAAAATTGATCCGTGATGCGATACGTACTCTCACATCATGGAACTTATTGTGTGTGCAGCGTTTACCGAGTCCTAAAAGATACTAACAGATTTACATACATCTGTCTTTAACCACTGAAGCTAAACATGTATCTTTACTGATGAAGGGAAGCTTCTAAATGTTATTCTTACGCCAAAATAGGATTTGAAATTCAAATCACATCCATAGAGGAAAAATCTATCCACAGGGTGTTATAAGATATTGAGATAATAGCCGTTTATTACTACTTACTAACGTATATATACAGGAGAGCATCATCTAGAATCTTTACTTCGCGATCTTATGTTCATATCTGTGGGCTTTTAGTGAACTCCTAGCCCCTAGTCTAAAACTAAATGTAAACAACACAAGGATTTGTAAACAATATCAAACTCAGGGATGAAGTTGAACACAGAAGGAAACCTTGCGGATTTCAAATAACTAATGTTTGTCCTATCAAGTATTTCAGTGTCAGAGCTTGATGTTCTTTGAAACATAATGATATGAGATTCAAAAGACGCATGCTTCAAGCAGTACTGAAGAGTAGAGTACTGCACTGTAACGGTTATCTGGAATTGCTACTGCAATCCAGATTTTGTGGAAGATATTGTACGGCATTCTGGCTCAAAAACTGTTCAAGAAATAGCGAAACGAAGGCGACGAGAAACCAAGTGAACAAGCTTGTCGGGGAGATATTGAAGTGGATGATGGAATCATTGCAGAAGAGGTGATCAGAGAAGCGAATCTCTTCAGACCCAGCGATTTGACTCAGTCAATTGAATTGGACTCATTGGAGTTCATATGTACTATTACCATACATGAGTTCTTGCAAACTGCAATGAAGAATATGACGCAAGCTTTCTATCTGTGTAACATAAAATTTCAATGAAACACTGCATGTTAACCATCTTTTTAGGCCTCTTGGCTTGCTAACGGCTGCAGCTGCTACACATACTGTACTAATAAACCCTGAGCTTGCTTAATAATTACGTGACCACACAAATAGGTGTGGGTGTTAAAATGTTGAAATGTGTACGTTGTTGATTATTTCAAAATTTTTGAGTTTTTTACCATAGTGGATTTAGTGTTACAGCTTAAATATGCTTTATCATGCTTTACGGAGGAGGAAAACATTAATGCTCTTTAAACTATAAACATAAACTATCATGCTGCGGTCACCGTATCATTTCCCTGCCGGCTCATAGGTGGACGCTCATCCGCAGGTAAACAAAGTCACGTCTCCTTTCTGCGAATGGACGGGAGGAAATGGTTAGGGAGTGAAAACGTTTTCCGTCTGCACCTTCCCCTTGATTGCATTGCATCATACACTTGTTTGCACGGTTGTTGCGAAAATTGAAAACTATAGGAAACCGTACATACTGGAGTCAGACACATGGGGATTGATGATGTTGCAATTAATCCGGTGCGTTGAGCATTAAAGGTTGCCTTGCTTTAACGCTCAACTCACTCCGATCTAT
>VRMD01000026.1:0-60307 GCA_009872375.1 Sminthurides bifidus
TAGCAGACATCGTAAAGATAGACCTCTGATGCATGACTTAAGTGCTTGTGTTTCGGTGTATGTTGCTAGGTAAGTTGGCTACCAGAAC
This sequence comes from Sminthurides bifidus, assembly GCA_009872375.1. Taxonomy (NCBI): domain Eukaryota; kingdom Metazoa; phylum Arthropoda; class Collembola; order Symphypleona; family Sminthurididae; genus Sminthurides; species Sminthurides bifidus. Next base: position 89 of record VRMD01000026.1, read on the forward strand.
TTAATGGATATTCCATTAAAAAGACAAGGTATTGAAGACGGAACATGAGTGCGACAAAAGGCAAGGATCGGAGAATCCCCTTGGAAGAAATGTGTGATAGGAATACCAAAGTGAATAATTACGCAAAGTACAGAAAAAAAATCATTTTCATCCTCCTTCCATAATATTTGCCTCGTGCAAATATGTAAGCATAAACTTAACAATGTTTGAATTTCAAAATAACCAGGTTGTTATGACCAACAATGTTGGATAGATTGTAATTCTATTAATACAGGAGGCGGAAGGAAGGATTACGCCTACCATATTCACTCAACTCACCAAATGCTGATTTATTGCATTGAAATCTGTGTACGTAGATTAATGGACCAAGGCAGGATAAGGATAGAATCATGATTAGCGAATGTGCATGACCGGAGACCCCATGTATCTTGTTGTGGTAGCAGAGCTGTTCCTCATCTCATTTTTCCATCTCATGCTTTGTTTTTGTCCTCCTACCATTATGTTTTCTCCAACTTGAAGTGGCATTAAATCTATTAGAATCAAGGCGAAAGGAGTCTGTACGTGATACACGATAAAGTTCATAGCCATGCCGTTGGTAATTGATGATTGGCACCCTTTACGACGATGATGATGACGCTGATGATGGCAGTCGCGAACTATTTTTTTCAAGCAGTCGTTATAAGCAGAGCACCTTTAAGGCATCTTTTCGTCCTCGTGGTCAGTCAGGCTCAAGTCTTGTTGTTCAGCGTCCAGATGAATTTCATCCTGTTGCTGGTCCAATTCTTTTGGATATTTGGGGAAGTTGGTGAAAATGACCGCGGCTTGAAATATAATTTTGAGTGATTGATTGCAGACACGCGATAATGTGCACTGCGAAAAAAATTATGAGACGACGACACCTACTCGTGCTTCTGTGTGAACGCATTCCGTGCTCTGTCCGTCGATTTCAGTCGCTTGCATGTGCATGTGGTTCATTAGACCTACATGGCGGCCATGCTGCGATCCTTTTTTTCAAAAATTACACTTGATTACTTTGACCCGCAGCTATAAAATAGAGCATATTCCTTGGCCGTGTGAGCCCTTCGAGAAAACTGATCGACTCTGGCAGAGGAAATGCACGTGCTGTTACGGACGCCTTAAAGCCTGACGATGCGAATTTACAGAAGGGAAAATTCACCTACGCATGGTTAATTAGTAGTATGGATTTTGATTGGCTGCAGAAATATGCTAGGCTATGTCTCTTGGATGCGTTAGTGAGACGTTTATCGTTATACTCGTTTAGGCTAATCATCTATCAGAGTTAAAAAGCCGGCAATAAATTGAAACTTTCGTCTCTATAATCCCTCTTGTGTAGAATTGCAAGCCCAGAAGGGCAAGCGACGCTAAGAAAGCAAAATTTTTGAGTCAGCTCAAACTTTAAGAGTGACAGGTGACAATATTTAATGTTTACATGAGATCAGGCCTGTTCTTGCAGAAGCGAAATGAATGAATACGTTATTTAAGTTAGAAAAATACACACATGGCATCAATTCTGTCCTGTCAAGATGCCAAGCACCGATAAGCGGATGACTTATCAAATCACGAATTTAATAAACATTTTTCTGCAAAACAAGCTGACACGACTCCTTATTACGAAGGTGCGTGGTAACAAGGATTCTTGGTCCTTTGACTCCATGGAAAATGCCAATTCTTTTCAATCATGATTACTATCTTGCTTATCTCATAATACGCTGATATCACTGACACTGAGCCACATGAAGATGATGCTTTGGGAATACTGCTAAGTTACAACAACGAGGAAAGTGGCCTGCGTAAGGGCAGAAGCTGAGTAAGATAATTATTTTTACAAATGATCGGATGAAAGATTTACAGCGGCTGGAAAAGTCAAAAGAGTTGATAAAAGAACAAGTTTTGTGTGTCTGCTTCACACAAATGATGCCTGATTCAAAAATGAAGGTGAACACACCAAAAGACCGATTGAGAGGAGGAGGGGAGATGAGATGAAGCAAGAAATATAAAATCCACACTAAAGCAAACTAAAAGCAAAAGTAGATTTCTGCTCCCCAAGGCTAGTTACATTCACAAGGTGTATAACACGTACTGGATCACACAATAAATATAGCGAAAAAGACCAACTTGAATGAGCAACTTGTTTAGGTTCTTCCCCTCCTGTCTTGTCAGCCAGGGAGTGCTAATAATACAGTCCGAGAATGTGATACATCCGCTAATTACCTGATTGTGTGTTTTTTTGACTCTCCCGACTTGAACATTGGTTGCATCTGGAACGGTTTGTTTTCGCAGCAGAGGACGACGGCAGATAATTTCATCTGCTTAGCCACCTCCTTACTCATTTCAGGGGGGCCAAATAAGGATCATCTCATCTTCCTTTTGGCTAAGTTGAGCCGACTTAATTACACCCTTCAAATTCTAATAATACAAATACATCTCCACTCATTTGCTTAACGAGACTGATACCCACGTGAAGAAATTTGCGATGCAAATCCACCGAAATCGGCGATCTGTCCATATTTTCCTTTAAATGAACTCGGACAAAGAAAAACCGTCGGAAACTATTTTTAGCGCGAAAACTTCAAGAGAAGCAAAAAATTGGCGATGATAGTGCATGAGAAATGGTGAAACCATATCAACCATAGTTTTCCGCGGCAAAACCTGTAAGGTTGTGGGAACTTTGGCCAATAGATTAACAGTAGGAAATACATAGTTGCTTGACTTTTTAACAATTACTAATTCCCATTCTATTGTTGAATATGTAACATTGAAAGGAGAAGGGCAGTGGGAGAAGACAGCATGGTTTTGGTCAAAGGCAAGGAATAATGGAGACCAGATGGTAGGTGAGATAGTTGAAATTGCTCGTTTGTTTTCAGCTTCCATGGGAACAACTGAGCTGGAGAGGTGTGTAGTAAAGGTAAACACACAGACTTGAAACTCTCTTTAACAAGGTGAAAACACACATGGGTTGTTGAGTGTATCAGAGATTACGATGAATCAGAGAAAAAGTGCAATCTTGAGCTCATCTTCTTCACGAAGCTCCAGCCTCTGATGCTGAAACAGCTCAAGCAGTCTTACTTGAATAGAAGGGTAAGATTAAAAAGTTTACAATAAGACTAAAGATGTTGAAGAGATTCCCCTCTGGTACGTGTACGTATGCGTGCCAATAAATAAATAAATGTGCAAAATGCAATAAACTATGTTTGTTTTTCAAGACAGTTTTCGAGTTCAAGTGGAGATTGCGTCAGGACGGAAGGATTGTCTACAAGGAACGAAAAGAGAGAAGCAAAAGATTATCACCGCTGAGAATCTCTGGGATCCGTAGCAAACTCGTAATTTATGCGCCAGGAATACAATAATAATGGTAGAGCAGTGATTTATTTTGCCTTATTAGAAGAGCAGACTGGAAGAAACAGTAGGGAAATTCACATTCACAGATACCGAGTGTCAGCAGGCTTCCTTGAAATTACGTATAGTTGCTTGCACGACGCTGAGCCTGGTAAAAAAGGAGCCTGAGCATTTCCAGCTACAATAATGTAACTTTGCAATGTACACGGCACAGCCTCTTTTTTTAAACCCTCACAAAGGACACGGTGATCTATAGCAAATGTACTGATGCTACAGACACTTGAAATTTTATTTTGTAAGCATGAACATTCTACTTTTGCGAGAGGTAAGAAGAAAATTAGACTGCCGGACTACCTCGCGTTCTATTGTATGTTCAATTTCTTCGTTCCCAGAAAAGATTGTCAAAGAAAAAGCTGTTGCCGTGGTAGATACAGTAAAGAATCCAAGATCAAGACTGGAGTTCAACCTAGTACATAGTTGACATAGTATGTAATAGATATTTATATTCAGACAGTGGGTGCGATAAATTCTACAAGCTGTAATGCGACAAAAGGTCCGCCAAAAAATTATAATTACTTTTCAAATTATGCTGAATTTGTATGGTGAATTCATTATCATTTTCGTGAGAAAACTGAATCCGCTTTAATCCGCCCTCCTGGGTTAAAGAGATGGTTGAAGGAAAAGATGGCTCATCTGCAAAGTTTGACTCCCTGTGCATTTCCAAAGCATAGGGTTACGTTACCTTAGCAATGCACCCACATTGCACACGAGATTAATGATGTTAATTCGAGGATAATTAATTTTCCCTACCAGCCATAAAGTACGGGAGACTGACCAAAGCACAATACTACTGAGAGGATAATAAGTGAAGTTGCGGGATTCTCTCGAAAGATTGTAGAGCCGGCGCCGCTTTCTCAGTGATATGGAGGCGATCTGAATTGTATGTTTTGTATGCTGCACATGATTACAAGATGAGTTACTTGAACAAATAAAAGTTGGAAGTGAAAGGTTTGCAACACATTTCAGTTAGCCATTTAATTATGAATCTGCGGAGGAAGCCAGGTTATAGCACGTTGCTGTATCATAGCAGGGAATTATAGTCACAGTTGTAAAGTAGCCACTGCACTGCAGCACAGGGAGGCACAGTAAGAAGCAACCATGGTGATTACTATTGATGACTGATGTACGACTCGCAGTCATCGTTTGCATCTATTTACATTTCATCTACCCCTTTAAATTATTACTGCTCAAGGATCTTACACGCATTTAAATTATAGAGAGTCTTATTACTGTGGTCACTAAACGCTTACTTTGAGCAGGCTGAAACACCATTGCATTTAATAAGACAAGGTGAAATTGAATGTTAAAACGTATCATGTCTCATCAAAGTAAAGACACGAGAGCAGCATGGGGTAAACTTGTGTCTACTCCCTCTGCCTCCATTCAAGGTCGGACATGGCTGCAATTTTGTCCAGACATTTTATATGTTTCTGGAAATTGAATTACTCTCCAGGAGCAATCAAAAGGTTTACGTTCCTAACCTTTAAACAACAGTCACTATGGCGACAAGATTTGCTAAATTTCTTCTAGTGACAGCCATGTTTCATAACAAGCATATTGTTGTCAGCCAAACAATCATCCTCTTCAAGGATTACTAAGCTGGTCAAGACGACATCCAACTCCTCCTTAACTAATGCAGCGTCCATGTATGTGTCTCCGTTCGCATAGCGACGAAGAGGCGCAATATCCCTTTGCCCGGTTAACAATAATGGGATTTCAGCTATAGCTAGCCTTAAATCGTTTCGGAACGTCAAGGCTTGGACTGTCAACCCTGTCAGCGCCTGCTCTCTGCCGTTCAGATTTCGATATGAAGATTGTCTCGTGTACGCATCAGCTTCCTCGAATCGTTAGATGCCAAATCAAGACGAGGCTTAACATTATTGCCTTACCATGCATGGGTATTTCGGCGTCTTCCAGCATTCGAAACAGAGACCGCTGAACTCTAATGGACGTGGGCTGACCATCCGAAGTTGGACGCTGTGCGGATGGATGAAAATGTGTGGGATACTTGATGAGGCGAAAATGGATCAGAATCAAGCTCCATATTAGGACGAACCAAGTGACAGGATCTAATTACCATTGTAGCGTTACTAAAAATGGCGGAAGCATGTCTGCCTTAGCACATTGACGCGTATTTAACAAAAGATTGGACGGTAAAGGCTTATTTTTACTTTCCGTTCATCAGGCGTTTCCTAAGTTTTGTCGCTTACAACCCTTTGTTGTCAGTCCCAAAGGCTCGCGAAGATGGTTGTGGACACCTTCCTTCGGTCACTCAGGTGTGAAGACGAAAGGAGCTGCTCCCCTCCTTCAGATTTTTGTTTGCTCGAAAATTCCGGTGTGCCCGGATGCAGTGAATTTCCTCCCATAAGAAAATAAAAGTTTCGTAAGAACACATGAATGTAAATCACCTCAACCTAGCTGCAAAGGCCAAGTTCCAGTAACCCAATGATATGAATTTGTAAGCCGTAATGCATGAAATAATCCTTCCCTCATTACAAAATCCTCTGTTATCTTCTTTACTTCATAAAGCCTTTAGATACTTCTTCCACAATCCTAATGCGGCCTAGTATAAGCCGTAAAGCCGTTGCGCTGCTGGCATGTGAGGAAATCCATCGTCGTAATTACAGTAATTACATGCGTACTCGTCTGTCCAACATGTTGCCAGTCAAGTGTTGCGAATCCTGCGAGTTATTTTGCATATGGTTTAGGACGCGAAAATCCGCATGCGTTACGCAAACTTCCATCGTCAGACCTGCATAATCTTGCGCCAGTTATCCCAACCTCAGTGTGATTTACTTGTTGGGGCATCACTTGTGACGACCTGGTGTTGACTTTAGCATCGGAGCTGGTACTCTGCCACACGTATTAATATGCATCGCATTATCACCTGCCCCACACGTACGGTCACCTATCCTTATTAAACGTCTCATGTCCTTTGCCCTCCGCCTGAAAGTAAGAACAAGAGCCTTTGTACTGATCACCACCACTGAAGCGCATCCTCTCCTATCTGCCGAATCGAGTGCAGCCTTGATTGAAAAGGGCAAGTTTCTTTGTTACTCTCTTAGGACTTGAGCTCCTTTCTACGTACGTGTTCAAGTGTCACAATAATGATTGACCGAAAAAAAGGGTTTCAAGTATCTCTCTCTAGCCTGTCTGTCTTCCTCTCTGTCTACGAATCATGACGATCTTCGTCACCATACTTTTTTATCCTGGTCGATCAAACATTAGATAAAAGGGTTTCAAGTATCTCTCTCTAGCCTGTCTGTCTTCCTCTCTGTCTACGAATCATGACGATCTTCGTCACCATACTTTTTTATCCTGGTCGATCAAACATCAGACGCTATGTATTTCTTTCCATTCCGTCCAACCGATGCATTAATGCAGCATCCATGGAGGGCCAGCTTATCAACACAGGTGAGACCAAGTTTGACGTCAGTCTCCAATCTTTGATTACTTACGACCCCATACGACCGAATCCCACACTTGTAAGTATTCGGATTCCTCATGCATGCAGTTAGGAGATGGAAAAGTCCACCTGTCATGTAGCATTAAATGAAATTATTCTCGCTCATGCATTATCACCATCTCACAGTACGCATGTGCTATATGCTGTAGTGCAGTACCTTCATATGTAAATGCTTGCATAATCATAAGACGGTTTTAGCCATCAGAGCCATATAAAGCTGCATCTTGTCCGTCGTTTGATTGGTTTACAATTTTTGTTTCGAATCGGCAGACTGGCCAGGCATCCCAGCGCGTTTAGTATGCACGTGAGAGATATTAAAGTATCTTACTACAAATGTGAATATTAGTGGATGAAGCGTTAAATGTTACGGTCACGACAAGCAGTTTAATACCTCCTTTGCTAAAAACTTTCATGTATATGGAACGGTGAATGATGAAGTCGGGCCTAAAATATTCGAATTGTTTCAAACTGAGTTGTTATTAACTTCCGCTGGTGATAGACATGTAGACTAACATTTGAATTATGACCTATCTGCGATGATTGCAGCAGCCTCAAGTATGTCATTTTGGTGAGAAAAGAATAACTATTTTGAATTATCGACTGCTGGTCAAAAGTATAAACATTTTTATTTGATTTCGTTGTCAATATTTGGCTAATTTTGATATTCTATCATACTTTTGTATTCAGGGACTTGTCAGTTCAGTTGAGGACCGAAACTTCTGGGACCTTGATTTGGGTCCCAAAACTGGCATCTGGAATAAATCTCCTTCTTGGACTTGGACGAAGATGGGAAACTCTTCGGCATTATGGGCTAAACTACGGAACATACACTACCACAATCTCCTACAAATGCTTACGAAATAAAATGCATAACTTAACCAATCCTACCTTAACAGTCATCAGGATCGCTTCAAACTTCAAACAGCTAAGTACCATACTACTACTAAACGATTAACTGATTAGCTATTAACGAAATTTGACGTTGCTTCACCATAGCTTCGTGAATTTTCGGTGCTTGAGTGCTTATTCATGATTAATGAATGCGTAGTACATATTTAAGATTAATCTTGTGCTTTTACGAAATTCTAGAGTTTGAGATGGTGCTCTTGACTTTATAATTACGAGGGACAAGGACATTCATGTATACAAGAGGTTGTTTTTGCACACTCCCCATGTGCAACGGCTTGACTAATTAATTTTTCGCGTCTAAGAAGCTTATGAGAGTGTTGTGTTGCTATTAGAGCCTGTTTGAAAAACAAACAATCATAATGTCCTTCATCGATGCTGGGTTAAATGTATGGACACCGAATTCGTGAGATACATATTATTACTGGGTAAGAACTTTGTATAGAGGAGGAAAGCTCTCAGAGATTGTGTATGTGCGAAAGATATGCTGGTCACAGATTCCACTGTGAAGGAAAAGGTTTTAGGGTCAGTCAAAAGGTTTAGATAGACAGCACGTAGGTGTAAGGATTATAAAACGAAGGGAAGTTGAGTCGACCAATTTTTAACCGTGCGCAAGGGGAAAAGACGATGTTGCATGATGAAGAAGACGGGAATTGTGAACAAGAAACGAGAGATGAGTTGATAATGTTAGCATGTTCATACTTGCTAGTTTCTTCCCATGGCAGATTTTTATTGCTTTTACAAATGTATTTCAATCTTTCTCGAAAGGACAAAGGTGATTAGGCTTGGCAATCAATTTTGGAAGGTGTTTGTAGCGGAACTGTTGGCGTAAATTTACTTGAGCACAACATGTGCTGGCGCTAATACAGTCCTGTGATTACCTACTCGAAGGGTTAAAGGCATTTAGAAGAGGAGGAGGAGGACGAGGATGGTCAACGGATTTCGTGTCAAACTTGGTGATACGTGAAGATATTTTCAAAATACCTTGGTTTTTACCTTAAACTTGGCCTACGGATGCCAAGCCTTCTTCGTGCGCTCGTCCATGTCCTGCTGCTGCGTGTTTCGATTTGCAGATGACTGTCGAAAGCCTGCTGTCTTCTGTATAGTATTGTTGCAAGTCTCCGCTGGAACATAGCGGAGTCGGTAATTTCAAATGCCATGGCAAAATGCTACACAATCATGATACTCTTGAGTCATCGCTTTACTAAATTGTGTTTTGAGTCAGTCGTTTCTGTGAGCGGGACTGAATTTGCACTTGCACCTTGTCCCAGCACAGCCTTTAGAAGTCCTAAGTTCCTGGTATTCAAATATTTCATTAAATTACTCCAGTAATTATCTAAATGCGTAAAAGACATAGTGTAAGCCGTTACCATAGTGTCAGTACCTGTACACGGATGCATGTTTTCATTTAGTAGAGTTTGATCTAGTTAGTATTAGTTCATTGGAAAACTTGACTCATTTTGGGTGCTGTGAGACCAATCTTCACCTGACAGGAAGGTGTTGGACTGAAACGGAACATGCTTTGTGTATCATGTGCTATTGTTGATGGAAAGACTTTGATAAAAAAACTTGTTCATTCATATTTTCAAAACCAGATCCAATACTGTCCTTACCATGCGTACGATCCAGCAGGTTTGGAGTTTCGATGGTGAACCCAGTTTAGTTAGAAAGCAAGCACCATTCCGACCTTTCCATTCAGGTTTGGATAGACTGTAGCTCCCTACTAAACTGACAGTATGAACATGTATTATGGGAACATCCATGAGGCTGCGAGCTTGATGCTGAACTTGCTAGCAAGTACTCCAGTCATTATTTCATTTCTAGTTTCTCCATATATGTGTATATCAAGTTCGACGAGAAATATTTTTCTGGAGGGCGAAAACGTGGTGATGGTGTTTCTACAATTTACGTCAAGTTGTAGTAGACTGTAGCCACGATCAGTAGTACGAGTACCACAAGAAGTCGACCCCAGACTGGAATTTCCTGTATACCTTTCTGATCCAGTCAGGTTTCCAAAATGGAAACAAACCTAAAGGTAGGTCAAGATGAAGGTCGTTGAAACTACTGCACATTTGTTTATGCAAGTGAGTGTGAAGATTTTTATACCGCACTTGGCCGTGTGACCGTGCCATACGTATATTCTACATCTCCAATGACTAAAACGTTGGTTGGCAGGGAGCAAAACACTACGAGAGTAATGTACATTTGTTTCCTATGCCACTTCAGTCCAATGGACATGTCTCTTAAATGAAGCCAACGTGATTCTTAATTGTGAAATTGAGGAAGACCCATTCTATGTTATTGAGGAGGCTACAGAGAGGAATAGATTGTTGGAATTGGGGAGAAACTGTGCCGAGTTAACGTGCAGGCAAGATGCGTAAAGCAGTCATGAAACGTAAGTGGTCAAAGTCGGAAGAAGAGTCCGACGAAACAGCAAATGGCTCATTGTGGTCAGGAAAACGGGAGGGATTCGGTGCAAGAAATACTCTAGTTAACGTAACAGAGGTTGCCAAAAAAGCGTAATCGAACGTGAAGGCGAGTAACTGGATTCGCTATTAATGGCGCAGTCTGTTGTGAGAAAGAGGAGTGGAGGTGCGTTGGGTTAGGAGAAATGAATCGTGCGAGATGTAACTGTTATTTTCACCAAATGATCTCATCATTATTAGCTACGCGTTCACCACTGCCAAATGAACTGTATCTTCGGCATACCTGCAGATGATGATCATATAGTAGTGGTGATTTTGATAATAATAATGATGCTGACGATGATGACGGAAATTATTGCCATGGAAATCAAAGTGAACGTCTTTTACTCACCCCCTTCGTCTTGCGCCTCTGACCGTCCCGATTTCTGGTTCGCAGCAACTGCAGTGTATTTTACCATCCACTTAGTTGATCTTATGGGAGTAAATCTGCCACTACCATCCTCAGAGAGTTAGTTTATTAAGTGTGAGGGGCATGGTAAGCTTATAAAGCGCAGCTCTGAGACCCCATTTAATTTGATTGGTTTAAGAGTTAGAATCAAACCTTAGCTAGGAGCGTTTCATTCCGACACCTATCTTATCACTCTTATAAGTTTGATTTGCGTCATAATTACATTCGGGGGCTTGGGCAAAGGAGGTTAGGTTTTTATAAATTCCTTGGAATTCCTCTCATCTTTGGAACATTCAGCTAGTGTGAGAATAGAAGCTTGCACACTGTATCCGTACTTCCTAATATCCTGACCTGAACATTACAAAGGATCCAATCCAACATTAGCACGTTTGTATTATTTTGATTTAAAGCATACAGCGTGTTGTATGTACCAATGTGCAACCAAGTTCTTCGTTTCTTTCATTAAGGAAAGAAAAAGTGCAAAAAGGCTACTAAATGACTTGAGTTGTTGCGAATGAACCCTGCACTTGCGTAGAGAATTCTTTTATAATCTGTGAGATTCTGCAGTTTTTATGCTTTACAAGGTTTCAAGATGTCAGGTGCCATAAACTTTGTACAACATCAACAACTTTTGTATGAGCAAAATCGTGTGTGAGAGAGAGAAGAATCCAAGAATCATGAGAGCAAAAAAGTAAAACTTGACATTGCGTTAAATGGCTGGACATTACTCGTCATGACATCGGGACAGTTAAGCGAGAGACTTGGACTCTCTCGTAGGGGGAGAAGTAAACTGAGTATCAGAGGAAAATTGTTGTTCGGGTGGAAGCCTGGACTCTATTTGGATATAAATAGGACAAATACAAGTCAAGTAAGTTCCTCAGAGGCATCGCCGGAGTGAAAGGAGATGGTCGAAGAAGATGTTTAGAGAATGAGAAAATACTTCGGGAGGTAAAAAAAGAAGGACGGAGAGAGAAATGAAGAAAATGCTTCTTCTTCTTGCTCATGCAGTAATACATTTCTTGAACTTAATCGGACGGTATAAATTACAACTGTGAAGCATTTTCTTACAATTTATGGGGATACTCCAAGGGGTCAAGGGTATAATGTAAACCATGGCCAGGTACAAACGTGCTCCAGAGTACGTTAACGTTGGTTTCGTTGCAGTATAAGTGCATACCACATGCATACAAAGAAGGCACCCTCACAGATTCAGTGGCCTGTCAGCCGTCCTGTGATACTAATGGCGTCTTGCTTTCGATGTATTGTTAGTTACATGTAGAGTTAGCTCCAGCTTAAGTCAATGTTCTTGCATGGAGAGAAATAATGAATTTGTGTGGAAGAAGGAGATTGTACTTGCTAGATATGTAGTTGCAACATTTGCCCTGTGCATAAATAATAATGCCTCATGGTGAACTTCATGGGATGTTTTGTCCAGATTTAGTGATCATTTTCTTCCTCTCTCGCGCAAGTGCACAGTGCTGGAAGGCGCTGAATCCTTTTTTTACAAGTTGTTGCTGAAATAACACTCAGCTCAGTAGTTGAAAACCGTAATCCGCTGCATTTGCCGTAATTGCAAGTCAAGTCCGGTGCGGAGTAGCATTGCACAAGAGAAAATTGGACCGGTAATGGTTCTGCTTCTTCTACATCAGCCTGTCCGTTATCACGAATGTTAATGAAATGAATTAACCATGACAAGATTAACCAAGACGGAACAAAATTTAGCCTGTTGTCTGCTCACAAATTTTTGCACTTCGTTTAATAGATCGAACGCAATCGCACACGAATTATTAGAATAGGTTGTATTAGTTTAACGATCATATTGTGACTAGGAGCATAACAGAGGGTGTTTGGTAGCCGTTGAGTGCCATGGGAAGACTTGGGCTCATAAAATGATTTTAGATTGTACTTAAGATGAATGAAAATGTTTTTAAACTCATGAGGATGATGAACCCTATCAGTGATTAATAACACAAGGCCAATTGATCGATTTTCACCTCACATGAGGCAGGCTGGATATAACATTTTGCCAAATTACGAGTAAGGGTGTGATTATACCTGTTTCATAAATTTTGCAATACGCTTGAATCTGTACAAAAATATGAAGGATGGGAATCGTACCATTGCACGGAGCAATGCAAAGGCCTATATAATCTTGCATCAACTCATTAAAATTCATGATGTAAGTAAAGGATAGTGCTGAGTTGAGCTGCCTTCCAAACAGATGATTACGATGTCTGGGTTTTAATTTAGATTTAATACCGAGTACAAACAAAAATGAATTGCTTCCTCGTATAAGTTGTACGGAGTATGAAGCAACCGTCAATCGACCGGCAAACTAATTCCTGTCCCAACTCCCAAACCGGCAGAAGAACCAAGTTCTTGAACGCTGCAGAGAAATACGATACTTTCGTATCTTAATTAATTGGAAGGAGGATGAAGTACTGGAGGCCCATACCAGAATGTAATGTCGACTTAATGGATAAAGTTAGGAACAAGAAAATGCTTCTAGCTCTTAATGCGAGCTGGGAGTTTGAAGGGGCCATCAGAGTCAGAAGAGAGGACAAAACAACATCGCAATGTTCTTCATAAAAAACTACCGTGTGCAGTTGTCGTGTTTGGCGATAAGAGCGGCTAAAAATCTTAGAAGGTGCGTTCTCTCCATGTCACGAGGGATTAAGCAAAACTAAAAAGATAGATTGCAAGACTGAATCTGAGAACATGGTAACGTATAGTTAAAAGTGCGGGATGTCGCCTAGTGAAATGAGACTTAGTATGAAACAACACAAGCGACGCGGCAGCTATGAGTACCTGCTGCTGGAAGTAGAGAGGGACAAACTCTATTTCACCACAACAATGGTAGTAGTTAAGTCCAGGAGTGATATGGTGGTTGCTTCAAAGCTAATAATTGTGGAATCTGGGGTTACAGTACAACAACAAAGATGCGAGATATGTAGAGAGAGTCAAGGCAGTAATTGCGCGAGGCTGATTTATTGGAGCTGTGGGCATATTTTGAACGTGGGTGAAACGTAATATATTAGATCTCCACCTTCTTATTAGCCATCCGTTGGAGAGACTTGAACCTAGTCAAAAGTGTTTGCATCCCAATAATACGTTGTAATTAAATGGAAAGTAATACCGAATGTCATCGTGCAGGTCATTACGAAAACGTTAATGATGGACATAAAATAAAAATAATTGTGTATAGCTTGCACAGCTTTGAAACGGTTCCTGTTAACTGCTATAACGTTTTGATCGCGAGAGGTATTCAGGTGAGAGAGGAAGATTAGAATTTTGCAACGTGATTCTGTCTTTCATCTTAGCAGCTCGAAACCGGGAGCATTTGTTCAGCAGGTTGAAGAACTGATTATAACCTGGTAACGGTAATGAGGTACCATATTTTACAATGATTCATACTTTTTGCTTGCTCCTCCATATTTGTGATTTTATTCAGTAGATTATTTTCAAAACTGTGGTGTTAAGTTCTTTTGACATTGATTACACTGAGTCCGTCGTTATTCAATAGTATTGTCGGAGTCTGAGGTCGTAACTATTGTTGTAAATGTGACGTAACTCTAAAATTATAAAACTGAGTTTTGAACGTTAGCTGTTTCTGGTTGCCAAATCTGAAAAACTTGATACAAAATCAAACGGACTTGTCGCAGCAAATAAAGGTTAAGAAAAAAGCAAGTCATGTAATGCGTTGCCAAGCTGGATGTTTTGCATTGTGTTAGCTTAAAGCCAACTGTTCATGGTGTTAAAAGCTCTTCTACATCTAAATTTTCCACATTTGAAAATTTAGGTGGAGATGGGTGGGAGGGACTTAAACACGGCGCAAATGTGGATCCAGTAAAGATAAATGTGTCTCACAAGAATCAAAATGGCTAAAGGGTATTTGTGGTTGGGTTGGTGTGCAAATTTTTAGTGGCCCTTCAATAAGCCGTCGGTTATCTTTTAGTACGTAATGGTAGTGGTCATGGCGCGGGATGATGGAATGTTAAAAAATAAAAAATTGAAGTTTTATGGGCGATAAGAAGAATTGACGATTCTTGCTAGTGGTTTCTTCACGTAATCTGTGGAATTATGCTATATGATAAATTGAGAATTCTTGCTCTCTGTCTCTCTGATGTAGCAACTAGCCATCACGCGGACGGTCAGGGTTGTCCAAAAGAACCGCGGCTTTCCACCAAAAGAAACAAAAGACAGGCATGAGCTGCTACAAAATGGATTTGATTTCCGTCTTCATTCCTGAGCATTATCAGCTCAGCTTCTTAAGAGGACTGTGGAATCAATGTGTTGTTTGATGTGAGAGGAATCATGAGGATGTGTCAAGGGGGTGAATGCTAAGTTGATTATGTACGTTAGACTGGGCCGACGCATCGAGATGACGATGATGCTGATGCGGTAATGGTTAAAAAGTTCAACGACATGCATCAGTAGCAGCATGCTTGCTTTATAGTTCAACCCCTTTTACCTATTTGCCAGAATTCACCCCTTCCTCCTTCCTTCGGCTTTTCTTTCCTCCGTGAGGCTCAAAGGTTGTGGATACCAACAGATTTCGGTAATAAACTTTAAGTGCATGCCACTGCAGTAAAGCAGTCCGAGCTCAAGTCCATCCGAAACTCCAAGTTACTCATACCCGCACGTTTATGCACAGCATTTTCCTTCTCAACTTCTGTTTCCCAGCTGCAACAACTGTAAAAAATGTGCACGCAATTTTCGCAATTCTGCCTTGGAAAGTGCATCAGAAATTTAAAGGAGATGCACTGCACAGTATCTTCTATGCAGTATTCTGATTTTCGTTACTCGGCACAAGGATAGGAAACTTCAGATGGATTATGAGTGCGAAAGCGTTCTAAGAACAGTTCCGGATTACCTGTGTGCCACCTTTGGAAATACCATTTAGGATCGCCGCGAAACTATCCATCACAGTTCTGATCGCTGAGTATTTGTGCGCAAATTATAGTACTATGCGCGAGGTTGATAAGCCTCTTACGTAGGAGATTCAAAAGTAAGTATTGGATTCGGAGTAGTCAAGCAATTATGTCCTGGTGGCTGGGAGGATGCATCCCGCGCCATCGTAGTGTGAGGAACCAATCGCTCCTGTCTTCATTTATTGCAGTTTAATCGAGGACGTGGGTTAGGGACGCGGAGGATGGATTGGAATCGTTCGTTGAGTTTATTATTATGCGTCCGGTCCATCCCATCCTCTTAAGCTTATCCTCTTGATTCACAGTTGGAGGATGAATAGGATCAGAATCAGCATGAATTTTTATCTGTCGATATCATCAGGAGTCTCTTTCTTTAGTCTACACATTGGGCTATCTTTAAAGAGACTTGCGTTTTATAGCCACGCCCAAGCCATACTTATCTCAATACGCTCTGTCCTCTGAATTCGTTAACTACTAATTCAAGCATGGCACCTCTGACTGAACCTGGGAGATGAGAGAGTGTTACATACATAAATTGGGACCCAGAAATGGACGAGGTGGGGCGGTAGCTGCATAGGCGAGCAACGAACTGCTCACCTGCGAAAAACAGAAGCAGCATCTCCTTTCTGAAGCAGTGCAAAAAGAAAGTGTTAGCCACATGAAAGACATTTGATACCGTTTATTGTATGCTACCAACCGCAGCGTGAGGATTTGAAATTCGAAGCAAGCTTAAGCGAAGTAAAATTCTCAATTACGAGGAGAAGATTTTAAGACTTGGACTGATTCCTTGAATCCCGTGAAATAAAATTAAAAGTAGACACACTCTTTTAGTTTGCTCCACGGATTGACTGACTGGATAACGAGCAAGTGAGAATAAACTTGGCAACGTAAGTAAGGAAGAAAAAGATTTGTTAAGACATGGCAAGGATCTTTTTCTTTTCGATATCTCATTTATTAGAGGTAACAGCTGGAATTTTACAAGACCATGAAGGGTGGCGGCGTTAAAAAGGACTAAAATTTGAGCTTTGCATAAAAAAGTTCGGATATCTGTCTAGTTACGAGAAGATAAGATTTTGAGAACATACGGTGTAATTAGCAGTCTCTCAAACTTTGAGGATAAAATTGGAGCTTTATGCTTCCGTTTTAGGAAAAAAGACCTTCACAACTTCTGAAAAAAATTACATGGTGATGGAACGGAGTCAGACGCACAAATCAGGTTTAGTTTTTTCACATCCATTCAGCGAAGTCCGCCAAGGAAGTCACGATGGTTCAACATTCGATCTGCAGAGTAATAGCTGGTGAATAGGTGCGCGACTATTAATCCTGGGAGAGTTTTACACATTTTAATGAGCTGTAAGGCAAAGTTTAGCCCGGCCTCAGTAGGTATGAGTTTTAGGTGTTGATAGTAATTTTGGTTTGCCATTGCATTGACATTTGGAAGTGCGAATTGTTGCAAGAAAGGAAGTGTGGAAGCTTCGGAAGGGAAGGACAAAAAAAGAACCGTTTCATTTATGACAAATGGGAAGACTCAACCGGTTCTTCTACTTTTTGGTGGCTGTGGATATGATTGCGCACATCAGCGTCTGGGCGATGCGCTACATTCGAAATCCGGCATGATGAAGCGATATGCAATGTGCAATCTACCGTACAATTTTTTGTACTGCATCATTGATTGGAGGGATTACTCGAGAGGATTGGTGGTAGGTCCTGTCGTTTGCGATACCGGCGCTGCGAATACGTACATGCATAAGCTCATAACCCTGAAGCAGGGCATAGCTTCAGCATTTTTTAGGAGTGGTGTCTTTCAGTTTAATGGTGATGACTCTTGGCGGAATAACCTGCGTTTTGTGTCATAGCAGGTGGCTGAGAGAAAATTGGCAATCTGATCTGAAACTGGACTACTAGTTTAAGCTGAAAATTGCTCCACTCGCAATTTTCCAAGCGCGTAAATCATGTCTACTTGTTCATGTACAGGTGTGATATGGTAGCTTTGTAGATTTTCGTTCGACTGAGGCTTATCGCGTAGCTGTGGAGGGAGCACGAGATGGTTCGTCTTGAAGGGTCTGAAGCACCATTATTTGAACGAAAGCTTTCATCTGAAGAAAAATCCATAGTTGTGATAAAATACGCCCACTAAATATGTTCATCGTGCAGAAAATTATAATCATGATGAGCACTTAACATGATTGCAAGATTGTCTGAGCAACAGGTGGTGGAGGTGGACTCTTGCCTATGAGAGATGAGGATAATGGGTAATTAATTGGATATTAATAAAAGGTTGGTTTTGGCAAAAATCTAGTCTCAGCTTTTAGTTTAATTCTGTTGAGTACAATCATCGGGATAGTATTGGGACTTTTACATGTACAAACATTCCAGGTGGAACAAAATGTAGCACAGCTTTGTCGACAGTCGACACTGGAAATGAGTTAAGTCGCATTCAAAATCTTTCCGCTTTTTGCGTCATTTTTGCTAATTCATAAGTAATAGGTTGATTTCATTGGGAAAAAGAAGTTACTTGAAGTTTAAACAAGCGCTCTTCGGCAAAATAAATATACTGCATAGAATTCTCCACTGGATAAAATTCAAGACTACTTCTATCCATTAATCTTTACTGAGCACCTTCGGCTTGAATAGATCACAACCTTGAGAGTCTAATAATACACGAATTCAATTAGCGCATCGTAAATGAACGCAGAAAATTACTCGTGTTAAAAATTAGTCTGGTGCAGGATTGGTAATCTTGCCGCTTTTTGCGTCATTTTTGCTAATTCATAAGTAATAGGTTGATTTCATTGGGAAAAAGAAGTTACTCAAAGTTCAAACAAGCGCTCTTCGGCAAAGTGAATTTACTGGTTAGAATTCTCCCCTGGATAAAATTCAAGACTACTTCTATCCATTAATCGTTACTGAGCACCTTCGGCTTACGTAGAGCACAACCTTGAGAGTCTAATAATACACGAATTCAATTAGCGCATCGTAAATGAACGCAGAAAATTACTCGTGTTAAAAATTAGTCTGGTGCAGGATTGGTCTGAAGCACGTGAATTGTCTAGCTGTCCTGTTCTAAGGAGGAATCAAGATTAACCCTGGGTAAGGCGAACTCAGTGGGACATACAGAATGAAATGGGGAGGAATACAAGCACCAGAGCGGATGTTCACATGCAGGCTACTTGTTTTCTTATTTGTTGTTTTGCAAATTAAGAAGGCTTTGGATGAAAAGACCTTGCGAATACTGAGAAACTATGCCACAGGAATTGCGCTATACATGATGCGGTTTTATGCAAGTTCGCGAACACTGTGACTGAACATGAGAGTCGAACTTGACGTGACCTTTGCTGAACAGTGTTGGGGGATGGTTGGCAAGGAATGTGAACATGCTGTTATTATGCCCATTTACCAGAAGCATACAAATAATTGTTGGTGAGTGAGAAAACTATTATTTCGTAGCTTGAAAGGAGATGAGAGTCAATGATTTTGCTCTTGAGCATAGGTGAGGGAAAAAAGCAAAAGTGCAATGAAAAAAAATTCAATTCCAAGGGAAATTCCGCATCAGATGCTTATCTTGTGCTCGATAAAGCTCAGATTCTTTCCATGAAGGGCAAGAATGAATTGATGTATTGACTCAGGTCTAATGTTAAGTAGACGTATAGGTTCAGTAGATAATCTAGAACAGTGGACACACCTAGAAATGAATACTGCTTTTCTGACAGGCCAACTATAGGTATTACACGTAATATGTCCGATACACGGAATTTTAGAGCAGTAGTTACTCGTTTCGCCAACATCGGGAATCGGGACAAAGGGTAATATCAAAGTACTGCTGGAATAGAACTGAAAGGAATTTAAAAGCGTTGTGAAATGTACATTTGATGCCATGGTGTATGTCGAGGTGAGACTGAATACGATAATCTCACTGCTCACTCTTACTTCTACCTTGAGGTAGCCCGAAAGAAGCTTTAATCAATTTGAACCAAATGAGATTGCTGATATGGCCTTTAAGTTGTGCATTCAGGTCGGACATAATCCTGGTCAAAGGCTGGAGATTCTCTCCTGTACATGGTCTTAGAACTGTGGAGTATGACAGTAGAAAAGGAAAGATGGATTTACAGGAACCGGATTTTTATTTTTTCACAATTTTTATCAATGCTTAAGAATGAACCCCGGATTTAAATGGGTCCGTTGAAAGAAAATTTAGAAACAGAGAGTGAGAAGACAGAATGTGAGAGTGAACAAACTAAATGCGAAAGGGGAAACACAATGTAAAACTAGTTCGGAAGTGGTGATGGGAAGATCTTGTTTGTATTCAGGGGCTCGAACATTCATGGACAGTTGAGAAGGTGAAGGAAAACAGAGGTCATTTTTGGATTGGTCATCTCCTTGGATTTCATGGGAAAGTTGTGGAAATCTGTGCGAGATGAATTTCATTTCCCCTGCCCTATTGATAGGATTTTTATTTTCTCCGCATTTGCATACGATGACGACCCGTGTGTTTGTATTCCGTGGAGAGGGGGTAGGAACCTTATCTTCCACAACCGTGTTCCTACGCAACTGCGTGTTTGCTGGAATCCTGCTGGATGTAGTAGGCAGGCATCCTCCTCCAGCGCTCCTTTAAAGTACCCCTCTCCTATCATGTGTCGCTACCCGGCCCTGAGCCTGGGGGACTTGGTGGTACAGACACGCTTGAAAATCCTCCTCCGTGTACGTGCTTATGTTTAGGTGATCATAATGTGTTTGGTTCACATGAATCCGCCTGGATTATGCATTTTCCTGGTTTTGTTTGATTTTTTAAATTTCGATGAATGCCATTTACTTCACTGATGCCAAGATTATATTCAGGAGGGAGAGAAAGAGCAAAGAGCAATGTAATTATTTGATCATGGGGATCATGTACACAAATGCACAGCAAGAGCCAATCCTTGTATTTATTTTGCCAAGAGTCCGTACACAATCCAGAATACTCAGGGGTCAGAGACAACACTTTTGTTCTTGAACTGAATCCAAAGTGAGCATATACAGAATTCGTACTGGGAAAGGAACTACGCAGTCGGCATTTGCGGGGCAGTCCACAGAAAGTTTTCCAGTAAGGTATCGTAAAGCTTGGTCATGTAAGTTCACTGCTCTGGAAGCGCATCTAGTATTTTAGATGAACGCGGAAATCGTGAGAGACTTTCGACCGCCTATTATAAAAGCTTGAGGTAGCCTACTTGAGGTAGGATTTCCTGGTATAGGCCGTTGTGTGATCAGATGCTGTCCTTTTTCCTTAGGCATGAAGTAGTAACAATAATACGCACATAATTTGAGTTCAAGAGACATGCTGGATGATGCATCATGAAGCGGAGAGTATGTCTCATACTTTTACTCGAAGCCTTTTCCTCTACGGAGTAGACATGTTGATTGATGAGCTCGCGAAAAAATCTGCTCTCAACCGTCACTTTTACCTGGTGGACAAAGGACAATGTTCAGTATGGAAGTAAGGAATCATCACACACCACTCATAATGTAGCAAACGGCGTACAACAAGGGACTAATTCAGTTTACCGAGGTCGCGATAAGGTCCCTAGCCCCGTACATGTATGGCCAGCGTAAACATTGCATCATTATGATGCATGTGAATTTGGTTCAAGGTTACAAAGATTTTAATATGAAACCAGGTAACGCAGGAGAGGATTGAATTCAGTGTGAAAACCGGCTCTGAGAGTTTCCTTTAATAATAGGGGAAAAACCTTGCAACTTCTTCTGTTCTGGTTGATGTGAAAACGAGAAACATGATGTTTACCGTTGAATCCAGATGCTTAGCTACACCTTGCTGGACAAGGTTCTGGGCGTGAATGAACAAAGGGTGAATTCTTGAAAATCAAAGTGCCGGGATTGTACAACCGATCTCAGCTTTGTCCATTAGCTCGTGATTATGGAGGAAAGTTGTGGTTTTTCAAGATTTGCTCCACAGCAGCAGTGTAAATGACTTGTAGCTGTAATCTAATACGGTAGGAATCATCCTATTGGATTGGACAGGGTAAGTGGTGCAGTAGGTTGTGACTACTGTAATTGACGAATTCGCTTTTGAAACGTGCCAGGTTGAACTTTATATGGATTTAGCCTTAATTACTCATTGTGTTGATGCAGATGATTTGTCCATTTGCATAAAGCATGTGAAGATCGTATACACTTTCACCGCCTTATTCTGATTGAGTTGTGTAGCTTCATGCTATACTGTTTTTTATGAACCTTGCAATCCGAAAACATTGTGTGAAGTTATAAGTCCGTTCGGCATGAAGATGGTGTTCAGCGGAAAAATACATAAGGCTTGGAACAACAAGAGTCCTATGTTTGTTTACCTCGTTTCAGTCACTCGGGTGTGAAAGCCTGCCGTTAATAATATGATTGGAGGTTAAGTGGAGACTATTGTTACTACTGTTTGAGAACAATGGGGCAGTTACACGGTGTTGGTTTTTGGTCTGGTTTTTGCCCCCTTTTTTCAAGTACTTGTCCCTTCGTGAAGACGAGGTGTGCCATACGCGCTCAAACCTTTTTGTTATGATCTTGCTGAAGGGAAAGTCATTTTTATTTGTCAATTGAGAGTGCTAATAGACCCTGTTTGAGGCAGCTGGAATATAGAAGCTTGTATGTAGACTCCCTGATCCCGACAGCAGGTTTACAATCATCATCATCACAAATACATAAGCTACGTACGCACGTTCCGGTGAAGGTAGGGGAATGAAGGGTCTGTTTTTATGAATGGATCTTGGAGCGATTCATTCACTCATAATGTGCTTGTTCTGTTCCAGGACGCGTGGGTAGTTTTTTCTAACACGTAATACAAAAACGACCGACAGGTTCCACTAAATAGAGCCCTTACCTTCTGAGGGTGCCGCTGAATAAGTTGAGAAGGATGTTTCAACAGAAGACCCATGAAATCTTTCAATGCAAGTGTGAAATTCAAGTCGTGTGATGATGAAAAAGGTGTGCATGGCACTTCGCAAAAGGCTCGTCGTCGTAAGTGATGAATTAATGAGGTGGCTTGAACTCAATTTTTTCACATTACTTCTCAGCCCTCATTTAAGACGTTTTATAAAAATTTCAAAATTATAGAAAAAATACTAAGAATAACATTGATTCTTAATTTGTGCACGCAGATAACTCGAAGTCGTATTCGGGTCTGATTTCGGAGCTTTAGTCGAATTTTAGGAAGAGAAGAAAATGCGGAGCGCTTCCGAAGCGGTAAACACTTCGGTAGGGGATTGATTGAAACCCAGAGTAGCGGTAGCAGTGTATGTGCAGGTAAGTATCTACGTAACTGAGTAACTAATGAGCGGCTTTGATTTGGACGCGTCTCATACGTGTCAGCACGTAGGGAAGATGAAGGAAACGGGAGGACGGGAGGACAGAGCGGTTACCGGTATAAATCTTTTATCGACACAAATGCCAGAAGGAGGCAGATGACCAATACGGTAATAAATGTGAGCCGACTACTGCTATCAGTAAAGCTGCAATCAGTGTATGTAAATTATTCGAATGGATTATCAGGAGGTGGATGGGTAGACGAAAGGTGGTTGAATAGGTGGCCTCAAGGAGTAGACGTGAGAATACAAAGTCAGAATGTACGGCAAAAGCACCAATACTTCTTACCTGGCTGTGCACTTAGCTCGCTGAGTTGTGTGGAACAAGGGGAAAGAAGAGATTCTGTCGTACAGAAGTAACTGGGGATGCGGTCATAAGAGAACACGTAAAGAGATGAAGAAGAGACGAGAGGGGTGAATAGGGTTGCAAGAAAAGGCAAGGGTTAGAGCACCAAGAACTATTTCCCGTGAGTAAGGTGCCTCCAGGAGAACCCGTGTCCATCCTCTCATCTTTTTCCTACGTCTTGAATTCTCTCAGTTATGATCCATGCATTGATCTGACCGCACATATTACGCGAACAAAGCTTGTATCGTGAAGAGTTACGTGGGAGCCTCCCCAGTCTCAGCTAGCTTTTGTTAGTGATGGATATTGCAGTTTAACACGTGGGAACTGGTGAACCTTGCGATTATTTTACGCGCTTTTCATCCCGTTTTCCACCAAGTCTTTCGGAATTGCGGAAACTTTTCCAGTCGCTGAAAGGAATAAGTGTCTGCAGTAGTTGACTGTGCCCGTGAGGATCAAATGCAAAGAGTTTGACTGAACAGCAGTTTTGTGTTATTACGTTTGTGTTTTATGCCATAGTGAACAGAGCTAATATCGTCCTTGCATCTTGACGTGTGGATCTATTCAATTCATTGAGTTAGAGGAACACTGACTCAGCCAATCTAATATCGCAGAGTTCTGTGATTTAAAGCTGTGTCTGAATCTTGCTAAAGTGCTAATTTTTCTGATGGACGCTGATTGACTGCCGGCCAAAGTGTAGACTGGTGAAGGATTGGAGCTGATGAACTATGTAACATCATCTTTATAGGATTCACGTTGGAATCTTCTACAAAGTACGCAAAGTGGTAGTTCCTTGCATTCTAAAACTTATTTGATAATGTTTATGCGCGACAAGTACTTGGGGCAAAGAGTACCGGTATGGTGACGTGTGATGTGAGTAGGGTTTAATACGAGCAGAAGTTATAGCTTCGTTTTAAAATGGGAAGTGGCCACAGAAAAAGCTTGGACTGTCTGAAGAAAGCTCTGAGAGCTTCTGTAAGATCAGGCAGTTCTGGGGTCGTGGAACGTAGCTCAGATTATGTGTCGTTATTCAGTGTCATCGCGCTCGCGCTTTTGCTTGGGCCAATATCGAGTTACCTGTTAATGTCCTCTTGGCTAGTCTGATGCAGAAAGAATCGTTGTATCTGTCGGAAAGATGTTGGTGTGGATTTTGACGTGCGTTACCTCAGCATGGGCAAGTTGCAGAAAACTTGGACGGCAAATCTTAAAATCAAAGACGATGACTTGATATGGAGTTGGCCTCTTTGTGGCCGGATTTCGGAATAGATTGTTTCTCTTGTTAGCGATATTTGATCTGGAAGTCGTGAATGACGATTTTACCAGTTTAGCTAAAACTCAGCGTGCAACATGCTGTGGGAGTCAATTTTACAACAATTTTTACATTTAGTAATAGGCTTTCAATGTGACGTAGTCTCAAGTTGAACTTGTCTGTCTCACCCTCAAAGAGCGTAGGATTCTACGCTCGACTTCATTTACAAGTTTGCGGTCACCGTGAGGATTTTTCGTGGTACAATTGTCAGCACGCAGACCCAAAAGCTGAGGCTTGATCTAAGTTTTCTATAACCATTCCTTCTGAATTATTTTCAGCTCAGTTATCTTTACAACAGTCAAGTACACGACATTAATCATGCTTTGAACACATAATATTATGCTATATCCTTTGCGGAGTGATACGCAGCAATCAGTAATTGACATGGGTTAGTTCATGGACTAGACGATTACTGTGAGTGACGAACGTTAGTCAGCCGTTAGGTGTTCCACTAGTTAGTTTGTTCCGTCGCAGTATTGATCCGCTGTGCTCCTAAATAGCAGTTTTAACTGATGCTATCTTAAAGAGGCTTTTTGGTGACTGGTGACCGAAGATGAAGTCGAAAATTCGTTCGGAAATTAAACACATGGACTCACGTTAAACTTGTTTGGTTGGATGTTAGAATCGGTGGAAATGATTGCATGTTTTGCAGAAAATAGTAATGGTAGAACCCATTTGGATTTACTTGCATTTGGTCATACACTCTTGTGAATTTTACAACTGGCGCAGCATTGACACGTTCTTTTGATTGAGATCCAGTTTAACTTTGTAAAAGGGAAAACAATTCGAGTATTTTCGTTCCTTTGGTTTTGTTAATCATAGCAAAATGATAACACGACTCTTTCCTGCACTAAGCTCAAGAAAAACTCTCACAGTTAAAGGCAAACGAGGCAGAATTTTGACTTCATTTGTTTCTATAAATCTGATTTGATTCCAAAGTTGCTTCTTTCGTACTCGCATGCCTGTGTGTGTAAGTTAATTGAAAGAACTTCGAAGTTTTGAAAGAAATGTCAGGCTTTTCTAAGATGAACTGGAGGAAGGAATTTAATTTAATTTTGGAAGGCTCCAGAAGCTCACAAGCAGTGATGAAATTGAGGCTTAAAGATGCAAGAATGAAGCGTCAAGTAGCCTACGCAGTTCCGGGTGACTACTAAGCCTAAATAACCATTTTTAATATTTCTTTTAATTCGGTTTGCTCTTGTTCGTGTCATTTTTTGTCGCCCTTGGCCCTTTTAACCGCAGTGAAACCGTTTGCTGTCATTTCTTTGGGATGGAGGTGGAGGAAGAAACAAAATTACGTTGAAATTGCCGGAACATTGAACACTGAAGTGCTGCAAATCCGACGCACCATCATGATGATGGTTAATTATTTCGTTTATGGTCTGCACGGCAATCTTGAACTGAGAATCAGAGTAACCATAAAAAAGTTTGGCGAAGTAAAAAGTATTAGCGTTCCAATTCATCGGTTGGAGTTGGAGGATTACTACCATGGAAGGTATTACGAAAAGAAATGACCCATGCGATTGCGTTAATTTCTTCTTCAGATGTTGTGTCAGTAGACTCTTAGTTGCGCTCCTTCACCCGATGTAAGTTTTGGAAGTGCTAATTTTGTGGGAATTCGATATGGCAAGAATGAATTACCTGGTGCTTAAGTTCGTTGAAACTTTTCTGATAGAGCTTTTAATCAGGTAAACTAGACTGACAATGTCTTGAATTTAAAAATCATTGATGATTTCCTTCTTGTTAGAAAGATGAAGTTAGAAGTGCTCGACAACTGAACGAAATTTTCCTCTTGATATGGATTCATATGAGCTTGAAAGATTTGTGTATGAACGATCAGCGAACATGCCTTCGGTTATGTTCTAAGTAGAATTTTAGTGCCTGCCAGAGCCATGGTACTCGCACATTGGTGGTATTGAAAAACTGAAGTGTAGGAGAGGCTCATCTTTGATGTCGTGTAACCATCAGCTGATATGATTTTATTTGAAGGAATCTTCATCAACCTTGTTCTAAAATATCGCCGTTGTTAAGCTGAGCACATAGCCGTAAGGCGGAACCACGCCCTGGAACACAGGAGACTTTCGGGTAGACCTCTCCTGTACTCATCCAGATAAGATGATTCTTTGAGCCTGTTACCGGAATAACTGAGTTGAAAGAGTGGGTATCAAATGCCTTTGAGACTGTTTACTCCTCTGCATAAAGTGCATTGAAAGATTAGGCAATAATAGGATCAGTTACTGCTTAAAGGAAAGTGAGACAGAGTCATCCTCATCAACCATGTACGCTTGCATTCGAATAAGAGTCAACGACTGTGGACATCTCGAGAGCATTTGTGGCGGGTAGAACCGCTTTCACTGCGTGTTTGAATTGCTGTCTTGGATGCGCCTTGTTAGCGTCAAATGGTATCTTAAAAGGCGAGGAATACCGTGTATATGTAGTACAAGATGCTGCACGGAAAACTGATGCTCTTCTCTTTTAGTCGTTGAAGAGATGTGGTAGGTCTGTGACAATATCGGGGTCCTCCTCTGTTTGCGAATGATGGAAAGGATGGGAGTGCTCATTGGATTCTATTTGTTTCACGCGTTAACTGCGCTGAATGGGACAGGAGGGGAGGGACGCGAGAAGATGCTGAATCGTTCGGGCATGCCCGCTACCGCGTTCCAACGACAAACTTCCTATTGGCATTCATCTCTCAATGCATGGTCTCGTTTGGAACCGAGGAAAGGATGATGCAATGTTAGTCCTAAAAAGGAAAAATGTCTCCTCCAGTAGCTGGTTGGCGGGTAGGGGAAGTATTGGATCGCCGACTATTCTAAAGTTCAACTGATTTTCTGGCATTGAAGACCTTAGGGCTCAGGAACAAAGCTTTTTAGGAAGGGGAAGTAAAGAAAGACGACTGACTAAATAGACTCTGGCTGGAAATAACGTTTTTGAAAAACTACTGCATTGTGTGAATGTACTCTTGTTTCACAAGTTATTTGAAGTGACTCAGTGAAGTTTGATCAACTGTATAATTCCCTTCAGTTCAATCAAGTCTCCTACCGAAATAATTTATCGAATTGCTTTCGCACGCCTTTGATTACGAGCACTGAAGGTAGCTAGCAGAGCTGAGCGTAATGCATGGTAATGCAAGGAAGCAAAGATAACTAATGAGGAATCGCTACCAGTATACACACTGACATCTGAAGCCAGGTAGTCTAATTGGGGAAGAGGCGGTTTTGGAAGTAAATTATTCAGTTTGCTCTCTAGTTGGAAGCAATCAAAGATTGTAAGGCAAAAATGTTAGCTAATTCGATCGTGATTTGCGGGGCGGTTGAGTATGTGAATTTATCATGACGCGGTATTACCACTGTTTGTCAGGAGAAGACAATAAGGAGAATTGGGTGATAGAGGCTAGATATGGAAGATTGTCTTTTGCAGGGCGGAATTCTTGAATTGCCTGATATGCGGTTCTTGCTACTGTTGCCGAGGATTTTATGCTTCGTATCTGTCAGAAGAGCTCAGATGAGCCACTTATTGGAATTTATGAGCAAAATTTTGAATAGGTGTACAAAGGTTCTAATCTAAACCGAGCGAATTTCCTCACCCGGGCTGTATTATATTGTGTTAAATTGACGTAAGGTGAAGCGAAGCTCAAAAGCAGAATTCTACACACTGGAGATGATTAGATATTAGGCAATAAAGTACAGCTCACATTGAAGAAGTACGAGTTGAAATGCTCGTAATCCAGTCTTATTAAAGAATAGGAGAAGACCAGGTGATAATTTAAGAATGAATAAAATTTCTACGTCTTGCTTATGAATGTTTGTTGTTATTGCAGATTGCTGTGAAGCATCGCGCGGAAACGGTGTTGAAATTTTCTTGTTGCACTTGCATGCTTAACCCCACTTTTCCCTAACCTGACTCAAGAGCATTCAGGCAGTAAGCCTTTCGGAGGCAAAAAGCAAGGTGTGCCGGCTGAAGACTGTTAACCTGTCGAGTTGAGCAAATCAAGTTCCGGTTGAGGTATTCGGCTTAGGTGCTTTGGAATCAAAACTTGAGATGCATTGAGCTGTCGCTCTACAGAGAGGATTGTGCTCGCAAAGGTCGGAAAGCTCTGGATAACCTCAAGGAGGAAATTGTAGGAGGAAACGTTACGCTAGGACACTTTGGTGACAAAGTGTCTCAAGGTGGGGAGAGAAGCGTAAAGCTGGGAGCCAGAGGAGAAAGCGTTATTTATTTTGGAAAACACGGGAAAATCACCGTCACGACGCTCTTGGAGAATCAGTCTGTGGAGGAGAGATTTTCCTCCTCCACCTCCCACCCCGGCGGTTACACATCATCCCAATCCACGGACTCTTCTCCAGTTTGGAGTAGTGTGCGTATGTCGGAGCTCGGACCATCCGATACGGTGGTCACGACTACACCGTCTCCATCGTCAGCAGTGTCACTGGGCCATGCACCTACCACAATAGCTACAGTTAGTACAGATAATTCCTGGGCACCAATTGCAACGGCCATGCTACAGCTTGATGATAACTTCCCCATCAATAATATTCAGTACGATCCCTACGTGAAACAAGACATTGGTGAAGGCGGCATCGAAAATTGGCAGTAAGTCTCTTTTGAACGCTGACAATCGGGTATATCATCGGGGGGTGGTGGTCACTAAACGCTTTGTTGCTTTACAAGCTTTGGGATTAATACTACTAATCCAATCCAATGCATCATCATCTGAATACTCTTTGCGAAGGACTGACAACTCAGTTAATGCTTCAGAGTGCGTTTTACACTTTTCTCGTGGTCGCCGTGATCAATTGAACCAAGCAAAGAATTTTCTTGAGAATAGTGCGTCTTATTATGGTTACAGAAATTGACGCAGTCCGTGCCGTTGAGTTTAATGGAGAGAGGCATGAATATGAGTACAATAATTTTTTATTTTTATTTTGCTTGACTATTTCTAAACTCGTTAAGCCTGAGAGATGCTAGTTGGTAATGTCTAGTAGAGAGAAGTGCTACTTTGATTGTGACAAATGGTTAGGATACGGCGAAAAGAATGAAACCTCCTGTAACTTAGGATGACAGAACGTGACCCATTTATTCCGGCTCAAGCACGAGGGATGTAGGAAGCAAGATTTAACGTGCTGTTTCCAGTTCAGCATTGTTTTTTTGGGTGCAATTTAAAGAGTAAAGAATAGCTTCTGATGAATGAGCTTCTTAGTACAGGAAGACAGAACAGCAATGAGGAAAACGGAACCTCGCATGCCAAGTGGCGAGCACCAAAAAGATTCGCTATTGCCAACAAATTATGCCCACAGACAATCCTCCTGTAAGGAAAGAGGAAGGCGAGTGGGGTTTAATTGGGAAGAAGATGCAGTCAGGCAGTCGGTAAATATCTGCGAGGAAAATGGCAGTGAGCTTTTTCTACAAAGGATTCATTTACATTGGTTCAGTGTTAAGAACATCAGGGATCGTGAACCAGGCGCGGCCGGGTTCAACTTGTCATGTAATTTCGGGAAGGCTTCGTTAATGTCGGAACTAGAGTGCTGGAAAGAAGGTTCACAGGCTTGGTTACTGATTAATTCATGTGGGTAGCTACAAAGATTATGTAAGCCCATATGCATGTTACTTGACCACGTTGGGTTGCAATTTGCGAAACCGAGAGAGAGAGAGGGGTGCCAAGAATGTTTGAGCTCTTTGCAAGTAGAATTCGCATAGACTACTTCAAATAAGTAGTTTTTTAATACGTCCATAACGGACCAAAGGTAATTATTCTTTGAAGTCAAGGAGTCATGATGATAGTACGTGACAATAATGCTTAAAGATCAAGGAGCAAAAAGGATGATATAGCGAGGAAGCACAAGAAGTTTTCGTGGCGCTAGGTTTTTGCATATTCAGCTTTACCTTGATTGATGAGGAGCATGGACAAAGCTTAATAGATCTTGAGGATCGTACACACAGTCAGTCAGTTAACTGTAGCCTGAAGGAATATTGAAGAGCATGCGAGGTTTTTGGGATAAGGCCCAAGAAAATAGCATTGAATTATATCGTGTATCTTGAAAGCACAAAGGGTGCCAGCGTACGTAATTCTGTTCTCCAAAACAATCCTTCATGTGCCGTTTTTGACAAAAACGACTGAGATGGTTGTTCGAAGTGAAGCGTCCCTCCTTGCACTAATATTCATCAACTTGCCCATCCAATTATCCATCGAGTTGATTTTTGCATGGCTATGCCCGATCGAAAATTTGTTACTGGCTGCCAACCTATAGACGACGCATAGCCATGAATGAGGTTAAAAGGCAGTTCGTTGGTATAGGATTGGGTACAGGGATTTGTTGGATGGTTTTAATTGCATTGATTACTAGTGAAAGGCAAGAGTCGCATTCTTGCCATGCTCGCTAATTCTGGTCACAACTGACTTATTATTCAGAGGAAGGTGGAAAAGTGGCTATCTTTTGGATTCAGCATTTAATGTGACACAAGTGTGCAATTATTTTTTGTGATGGAGAAAAGAGTCGTTAATAACAGTGTCGCTTCATAAGGGAAAGAAGGCTGAGATTATGCAGTGTGTTTACTATTGCAAATTTGAATCTAAGCTTGACCAAGCGTGAAATTCCATGCTCCCGCTGTGCGCGAAGCGTAAAAGATGATAAGTCAAAGATCAACGGGAATTAATGGAGAGTATGGAGGAGAATCGTACACAAATACTACATATATATGACAAATACAATTATTAGTTTATGCAAGCAAATGGAGACAGTGCGCAATAAATTCGCTGTACTGTGGGCATTTCAAAAATATTTTTACTAAAGAAGACGGAAACGCAGGAACATAAAAGAAAAGATGAGAAATAGTTGGAGGATTATTTACGAGTTGAAAGGGAGATTGGGAAGTCTCTGGAAAAGATTTTTTGGTACAGTGTCCGCAATGAAAGACATTGTTAAAAAAATTTGGAATTTCTGGAGGAGAATAAGAGATAAAAAGACAGCCACACTTGCTTCAATCACGGCTTGAAAAGACATTATGAAAAGTTGGAGAAGATCAAATATTGTGTTGTAATTTATGAACCTTGTTTAGATATCTTTGCATGGGAGCGAAGATTGCATGCTGGCGGACATGTCGTTTTGATCGAGGAAAAGTAATGTGAGGTGCTTGAGCTTAAAATGAAACGGCGTTGTGTAATCATTGCTATGGTTGTATCCTCATGTGCGTCCGAGGAGGAAACTCAGATTTTATATTTCTTTGCGAAGGTGTACACATGCTGGGAGTGTAGAAAAAGATAAGTTTAGTTTTCTCCTGTTTTCTCTCTGTTCTTCGGTTGAATACAAATACAGATGATGCGCTGCTAGCAAGAGATGACGAGGAGGAAGTCGTAAGATGAGATGACCAAGTGTGCATGTGGGGCGCTCGCGTAACAGACTTGGCTGAACAGCGTGTGAAGGTGAGCGTGGACAATGTCTTAAAGTGCAGGATGAGTTTGAGTTGGCGAGTTTGCTTGCGAGGAGGGGTAAAATTGGCTGCTCAATAATATACATTCGTGGAAGATTGAGGATGGGGGAAGGTGTATGTACATCTACAGGAATTACTTGTTGCTTCACGTCTCGCGACGGACGTTCTTGTTGTTGAACGGACATGATCCGACGTCTCTCGAGTCTGGCAAGGACGGGGAAAAAATCATTGTAACTCTTGAAGATTTCTGGGAAGAAAAGGATTGTGATAATTCAAAGCCACTGTCGTCATCTTTCACATGAGCATGAATAGAGGAATCTGAATCTGCACGGACTATTTGCTAGGGATGCCTTGAAGAATTTTTTTGAACTTTTATGAAATATTAAATAAAATAAAATTTACATTATAATGACATCGTTTAATGCATGCGAATCTTCCGCAACGGACAAGCTTGCTGCAAAGTCCATTGTGCATGCAACACTTTATACATTCGCAATCATCTCTCGCTGGATTTATTGCCGTGAGCAGCGAATACGATTTGCATCTGCTGGTAGCAACAACCATGCACCAACTGATTCTCGATCAACTGCGAGGTCTGTCAAGAGTTTTAAATAAAGTGGAGAGGGGGAATGGATGGGAATTCCTGAATTTTGCTGTTGGATCTGCTGTCTCGGGTTATGCAGAATTTCAGCAAAGTCTCATCGAATGAATGTACCTGGGAAGCCGATGAAGCAGCAGAATGAATTTCTAGTTGATGATAGATGCCAGATGTTCTTGTGATGTGCTTGGAATGTGTGGAATATTTTGAGAGGAAACAGAGTTTATTTGGTGGTGAGCAAGGAGAAATGAAGTTGGGTAGTTTTACTGGAATCTGAAGAAACTCATATGATACGTGAAAGGAAAAGCCAGAATGACCAAGGTATGAGAGAGGATGGAAGGAGACATCTCACCGTCTCGAAGCTGCTTATCCATGTTATCTGCTGCTGAGAAAAATATTACTTTCGTCATCAAATCTCCTGCTATTATATTGCGTCTGTTCCATCGCCCCGCGAAGACGTCCATTTTAGTTTCTTCGTAAATGCAGATGGTGAGTCTATAAGCTGGAGATGAAGAACTTTCTATGGTAGAGACTTCAAGACTGACGTCTTGAAAGTCTTTAGGAGCGTTGCTCCGTGAAAAGTTTGAAAGCTCTTACTGTTGGACACCCTGTGGCTGTGGCTCAAGGTGTTCATGTTCACGACCGTTACTCAACCGCGCTTACGTGCTCTGGCTCTACAGCCTGCACTGAGAGAAGCTCTCAGACTGCGAGAAAGCGTTTTCGGAATCGAGAAGTTTTCCCGAGATAATGCAGGTTGCTATTGTGCTATCAGAGCAAGGATAAAATGTTTGTCAGACATTGACTGCTATCAGGGAATTATGAGTCATTTTCTCTAAAAAGCAGTGGTATCATGCAATCAGTGCTGAGTAGAAAGCTAATAATTTAATTTCATTGAACGGGAGAGCAGGAGACATTGACATTGACCCGGTGAGGATGGGTGCTGGTGAAGAAAGTCTTTTCATGTCTGCGTGTTCAACTTGAAGTTTGGAGAAGGAGTGTTTAGCTGGAATTATCCTGAGTAGCTCAGAATGAATACGATGAGAGCCAGACTGACTGAGAGGATGGGAATAAAAATTCCGTTTACTTAACGCGACGACCACGAGAAAGACCACAGAGTCAAAGGTGGGTGAGGAGTACATACGGCTGGATTATGTTACGCGGTCTACGTTATGTTTCGCGGAAATGCGTTTGGGACACAAATCTGAAGGTTAAAGTGTGCATGTGTAGCTTTTTCTGTGCGTCCGTGGTCGCAATGGAATCGATTCAGGTGGAGCGTAAATGTGAGACGAAAAAATAGGTTTGGATTCCACGCTAATCATGTGTATTCTCTGAACATGATGGACGGTCAGGTTGAGGAGCAAGCAAGCAAGAACATATCTTGCGTTCCAATCTTGTCAACTGAGAACTCTTAAGTCTTGATGGAATGAAGAAAAGGAAGAGCAATTCAATCCATTGCTGCCTCACTCGAAACAAGTGAGATGCACGAGCAATGCAGAGAGGTACGAAAATGCAGGAATATACAAAATGAATAATGTTACGATTATGGGCTATGCGTCTATTTGAGGTTTTTCTTTCGCCAGTGGTGAATTTGGAGTTCAAATAGGTTTCACGAGGAGGTGAAGAAGGACAAGGATTCTTTTTTTATTACGACCACGGTCAAAGGCTGAGAATCAGGAGCGCTCGACCTCAGATACACACCGAGGTACGTGCTCACAGAGCCAAATGCATGTGCATCAGTGGATTTTTTGCTGACACTGTAAATAAAGCACAAGGTGCCACTGGTCTGATCATTAGGAATTTGGTTGTTCGGTGATGGAGGACGAGGGATGAAGATTGCTTCACTCATTTCTTGAAGCTCTTTGTTTTTCATGATAATGATCGCTACAAGTGGTCAGGACAGAATGCTCAGCAATGAGAGTTACGCTGCAAGGCGTCAATTGGTGTTATATTTCCTATCGCTGCGTCAAGTATCTCGAGGCTAACGCATAGCATCATCCCATCGAATATTGCTTTGAGCTGATAGTCTTGTATAGCTATCATACGTTAAATACCCAAGGCACGGATACCCATTCATAGTTGGCTATCATAACAGGTATTTTTGGTAATTCTCAAAATTCGATTGCTAGAGCATCAACAGGCCAAATTCTGGAAGATGCCAGTACCTATTTGCAGATAGCAGCTCGAGCTGTTCGGGATTCAAGTGCTCATGTAACAAGCTAAAATACTTCCCTGTTTCTAAAGAAGAGGCGACCATTTAATTTACCTAATAGCATAAATAGTAATAGGCAGCTGTATTTGTTGATGTGGGTTTCCGTTACAAAGGATCTAAGGGCAAGAGCTCGTATTTGAAATTTCGGCACAAGTTCTTTATTGGTTTTGGGAGGCAAAGTTTGGAAGTTTAATGCATCATGTGGCCTGATGGTCAAGGTGGATGCTGGCGGAGGAAGAAAGGAAATAAAAAAGAAGCAATTTGATAAGCAACATAATCCGGAGTGACGCTCATGAATATGTAAATTAGTTCCCACTCATATTTCCAAAAAGAATTTCGTCTTTCCTTCACTCCAGTGTGACCGATGTGATGGGACAATGACGGGGGATTGAACTGCTGATAGTCGAAACTTTAAAGAGCGATGCAGGATCGGAGGATTCTTTTAGTAATGTAAGGTTTCTAAAATATTGGAAGGACATTTCATCCACCACGTAAGGATACAGCACTAATGGCCGACTCCATACCTGTCGCTTGCTCAGAGCTCGACGTGGAGATTTGTTTTGATTCTCACGATACCGTGTACGGAGATTAGCCTATGACAGTTTTGGCAGGCAGAAAAGTTTGGGCAGCATTAAAGGAGGAGTGGGAATCGGGTACCCTTGTTAACAGAGCAGAATTAAATTCAATTTAAAGGAATTCAGGAAGAAACAGAAAATGTTCAGTGACAGCCCGTAGTAAAAAAAAGTCTCCTGCCATAACGTGAGGTCTGCAGGTGGTAAATTTGACTTTGAAGTTCGAAGTGTCACTGCAATCTGTTAATTTCCTGCAGTGCTTACACATGCTTCCACGCTCCTGATAGCGTGGAGATGATAGCGTAAGAGGAAAATACGTGCTGGCAATGGGACTTGAAGGGTTTTGGGAAAACGCAACTCTCCAATTCACTGCACTGATTGCGATTGCGAGTCTTTCTCGGCAACGGTATGAATGGTCCAGCATATGGGGGAAGTGATTTTACTTTTTAGTTAAAGATTTTGGGAAGACACCGACACGTGGGTAATACAGGACAGGACTGAAGCAGAGGTACGCGTTGTTCTGAAAGTTTTTGACTAATTAGAGTTCCGTAACAGTGTGGATTTAATTCGAGGGAGTACTTAGTGCATTCGATAAAAGATTCTGAGCCAGATGAGAGAACACGTGAATTGAGAGAACGATTGAAAATAAGTATTTGAGTTGGTACTCGTACAAGGAGATTTGGGAGAAAAGTTTGTGGGTATAATGTTATGGCGCCAGAAAGGATTTTTGTTTTTACTTGGGTTGTGTGATGCTAGTTGCGATAATCCGGGAATGCATTCCGTCCAAGACAGTTGAGCAGCATGTTACTGATACGGTAGGAAAATAATCGTAGAAAGTAACTACTCAGGAGGTGGAAGTAAAGGGCGAAGAACTGGAAATTAGCTCGGAAGAAGGTAATGAATTGGATGAGTTGGAGGTGGTAGTGTTTACTTTATTGCCGACTAGATTTCTTGTTAAGAAATTGTTTCTGGAATTTGTGTGCGGGTAAACATCCTTGTATCTGTCGGTTACCTGTACGTGGTTTGTTCTTACAATGGCGGCTAATGAGGATAACGAAAGGCTTGAAAAGGTGGTGTGTGCCTACTCGTCATGCAAAGTAAGGAGTAAGGTACGATTTATTTGATCAGAAGTCGTAAAATTAAAATTGCTAATTATCATAATGAGACTTCAGGTGAGGGAAGCGATTAAGCGAAGGGATTACAACGTGTTTCTTTTTATAGCCATGGCTGTGCCAGACAGAACAACGTATGTTTTCCTTAGTTGTAGCCATTAACCAGTCTGTAGGATTTGATGATTTCGATAACGAGAGCGAGTAAGTAGGGGATAAGGCATCGACGGGATTTTTTCGAAGGCACAGGTAGACTACCTGCGTAGTGGGATTTTGTCGTTTACGTCAAGGTTCGATCTTGCCTTGAAATATGCTTTCTGGAGCAGTTCATTGAAGCAGTGCACGAATGCCATACTTTGAAAAGTTGTCGTGCTCTGAGTCCGAGTCATTTCTCAAGGAATGGGATTATGTGGGGGAAACCACGCCCTTAATGAGATGATGATGGATGAGGATTTTCAGCAAATAAATGCTCTATTACTAAAGATGCATTGACTTTGTTGTTTGACAGGAACGGTGGCTTGCCTGGGTCAAATTCGCATGCGGGACGGGGCGGTAATGGTGATTTAAGTGACGCTTTGCTAAGTTCAAAAATTGTACGCAGGCCTGAAGCTAAACAAGCAAAACTGACTCATAACGGAGGACGATACACGAACGGAGACTCATTAAGCCCGCCGGACGGAACGACGCGGACCGTCGTGGTAACTACGGTCGGTAGCCATATAGGTATAATTAAAGAAGAACCTCCACACTCGCCAGGATCAGGAAGCCCCAGAATGAATCAGATCATTACACCGCTTACGCCGGCGAATCCAGTCTCTCCGTCGGATGAGCATTCACACTATTCTCAAGCGCCATTCTTAGCGACATTGTCTCCATCCGGAGGACATGCAGCTTACTTTTCTCACAATCCGCCCGAGTTCGCAACCATGCGGGCAGGTGGGCATTATGGAATGATGGATCACACAAACATCGACTCGTACTACGCGTTGCCTTCCCAGTATCCGCGAAATGATACCTTCCCCGTCAGGAGCATCATCAGCGGCTATGATGCCCCAGCAGAATCTTTTTCAAGAGGGCATCCCCAAAATCCCGGCCTACATGTGGACTTACCTGTGTCTCCTGACTCGGGGATCGGACACGACGCGCAAATCACGCCCAGGGATCCCAGCGTTCCTCCGGTAAATGTATGAAATTAAAATTTATTTTTATTGCACGCGTTATCAGCGCATAGTTTGAAAGCAGGTACCATGTAAAGCTGCTCCCAGCTCTTTTCTCTTTTGAGCAACACCTTTCGGGAGAGCCCAAATGACACGATTCAGCGCTTAGCAGATTCTTGCGATCATCATCAGGCTCATAGTATAGGCTTAGTTTGCTATCTCTACTATGCTGGCTGACTTGAGGGTGTATCAAGCGGTTCGTAAAGGTTTTAGATTGGAACCCGTTGGCGGAGTGAGGAATATAAAACGAGTACATTTTTAGTACCTCTCTTTCTCCTTTGTAGCCGTCCCTTTTTGCATCATGATCTGTCTGTGAAACGATATCCGGGAACAAACTAGATTTATTTTTACAGGCCATGTGGAAACGTGAATGGGAATATACCTCCATCCGTTATGTCAAAGACGAGATGATATCTTTAGTTTGTTTTATTGCAGGAGTAGGAATAAGTACAGAAAGATGCAGTGTTTGTTTAAAGAGATAAGGCAGGTTAAAAAATTTCCCGAGGAGATGCTATTGAATATATTACGGCGATGAAATGAAGTAAAAATGATGACTGCTGAAGTCAAAATATTGCGAAGCTTGCCTAAACACAAGTTCACGTTTGTATTAGCTGGCATTGGATTATCTTGCCTATCTCTAATGTCGGCACATAATTAGAATAAATCATGAAGACGTCCCCTCACCTCGGTCAGCTCGGCATGAGTCCCGTGTCATCCTCCTTACTATAGTGCACCTCCTACGTTATAAGAACAGCGTGTTGCAAATTTGCCTTTTGTCTTATACACGTTTTTGTCTCAACCCTCTCGTTGTCGTGCTCAGCACAAGCCTGCGGAGCTTC
Source organism: Sminthurides bifidus (assembly GCA_009872375.1). Taxonomy (NCBI): domain Eukaryota; kingdom Metazoa; phylum Arthropoda; class Collembola; order Symphypleona; family Sminthurididae; genus Sminthurides; species Sminthurides bifidus. Next base: position 38,641 of record VRMD01000026.1, read on the forward strand.
AAAGTAATGAATCTGACATGAGTCGTATATTCCCCATTTATGCATACCGTTAGTTTTTAGCCCGCGCCAGGAAAATTTACGGGGTTTATTTACTTGGGTGCAGACAGACAGATATGCGGATGGGAATTTATTTTTTGGCATCCTCAGTACACGGACATGATTTAAAATCATGCAATATTTTCTCACCAGCTTCGTTTAGGAAACTTGTAAATGTTCTGCAGTCCGTTGTCCGTTCACTAAACTGGAAGTCTCAGGCGAATTCGTTTGCGCAGAAGTGAGAAAGGATTGTAAGGCGGGATAAGTTTCCACTGTAGATTACGAAATTGTACTGACCGGAAACGTTTGAGTTGGGAAAACTCGCATGAATCTGTTAAGGCAGCATCACAGTTGGGCTGAAGCAGCTTATACCTGTACAAGGGCAATTTGTAAGGGTGTAACATGAGCTAAAGACTAAATTGGGATTCAAAATAGACCGAGGCATAAATCACGCCGAAGTTTGTTTTAAACGAGCATTTGAATTTTTCTATTACTTTCCGCATCTCCACCCAGGAGGCTCAAGTCTTGGCAGGAGAGAATTATTTCATCTTCCTCAGCAGAAGAGGATGAGTTACTTCTTAGAAATATTGAATGTTAGACAGTCACACCAGTACCTGACTTTGGATGCTATGAAATTCATTGTTAAAAGATAGGCAAAAGCGAAGCCTTAAAAATGGAAGCGTAAGGTATTGAATCTAGAAATTATAACATTAGTTAGCTGAAACGTCGTGGGTGGGGACGTGAGTTCGGCCTAGTTAATTGTTTTGAGGAACTAATGAAGGGATTTTGTAAATCAGAATGCACGCACTTTGTATGTGGAGGAAGGGAAAAAGTGTTGGTTCGTATCCACACGCAGCGTAAAAATATGTAACTTATGGAACAGGTTTGATGAACCAGCTAGCCACCCACGCACACTGATTGCAGTTAGATGCAACGGAATGGTGTGTAAAGGCATAGGTTGAAAATTATGCAATGATGGAAGGACACGAGTGATACGGGTTTTTCGCCAGAAATCGCTTGGGATTGATGTAAAAACTGGCTTTGGCCTGACCAGCTCGTGTTGAATGGCGGGTTTTGAAATAAATAGAAAGTACATGAGGAGAGCGAAGAACTGGAATTCTATACCTGTTTTACTTCTCTGTCTACGCTGGTGAACCTGCCCACTCTACCTACCCCAACAAAAGATAGTCATTGATAAACAAAGTGAAGAGTCAGCAATCCACGGTTGTAAGGTCGGCATTGTGATTCCATTTTATCTAGAAAAGGTGAATGAGCAGCACGACGATGCTGAAAGTTAGTTAGGCAATAACTTGTTGGACCAGGATCCAAACAAGATCAGGTTAGAGGAAGATGATGATCGCAGACATTAGGTCGAACAAGTTGCGAATGGGATGGTCAGACTGAATTTTCTAGTTTGCTGGATATTTTATTGCATCTGACATGCACCAAGGCTATGAACTTTACCGGCACGAGAGAAAACAGGATCAGTGATGGAAAAATTACAAAAAATGCACGAATAACCTGATGCAGACCAAGACGGAAAACCAGTCTGCGTGACTCTGACCTAGTTAACCTGTTCATTCATTCCTTGTCTTAACTGGATCTACTTGGCTGCTTCCAGAACTTCGAGTACGATAACATGTGCCATCCCAGCTTGATCAGCGACAACGGTACAAATTCAAACGGTGGTAGAACCACGCCGAACACGGGGATCGCAAGACCTATTCGGAACTGGAACGACATAGGACAACGACAAGATGCGGACAAAATCCAAATTCCAAAATTGTAAGTTAAATTCCACTGCAGTTTGTAATTTTTATACCATTGAAGGACTCTTGGAATTCGTTAAGGTATTGGTAACGAAATTTGAACTACATTTTTATCAAAATTACAGATATTCGGACTATGGGTTCCGGTATTTTTTGGAGTCACCGATCTCAACCAGTCAACGCAAAGATGATGATCGCATAACTTACATTAACAAAGGACAATTTTACGGAATTACGCTCGAGTACATCCCTGTAACCAGACAAACCGTTGAAAAGCCAAACCGTTCGGGTAAGTTTGAAAAATTTTTGCAATGTTTTCTGCCAGAATTTGTACAGCCTATGCACCCTCAGTGGAATCACCATAGTAACGATGGTTCTCTCAGTAAAGTGACGTATTATTGAAGCAAGCCACCTTTTCCATCGGAGGCGTGTTTTCCAAAAACAAGGAGATCTGTTTTACACGCCCCCGATGGAAAACCAGGCTTGCTTCAATAATATGCATTTATTCTCTCAGGAACCAAAACACGCACATAAATAGGTTTAACGAAGTTGACTCGTGCGTATTAGTTGACGTGCATTGCCCCGTATGTTTCATTTAATTTCGTCATTGCTAGCTCATAGATTGGATGTCATTAGTGCGTTCCCTACATGAGAAACATCGTTGACCTCCTGATGCTTTCCTAAGAATCTGCGGTCGGCTGACATGGACGCATAGTTTTTAGACGAATTCATCCTAATTACTGTAGAAAATTGAGCGACTGATTGCAAATAATAGGCTTCTTCCTACAGCACAAAAAGTTCAGAAAATAATGATAAATGAGCTGAAGTTTTTACCTCACTTCTCCCACACTTGAACCATTTGCGAGTCCAGCATGAAATTAATCCACGTCTGAAAGTTGTGAGTGAGAATTCCCTCGTGCACTGTACCGGCAGAAAAATTGAGCGACTGATTGCAAATAATAGGCTTCTTCCTACAGCACAAAAAGTTCAGAAAATAATGATAAATGAGCTGAAGTTTTTACCTCACTTCTCCCACACTTGAATCATTTGCGAGTCCAGCATGAAATTAATCCACGTCTGAAAGTTGTGAGTGAGAATTCACTCGTGCACTGTACCGGCAGAATGTTGAAGCCAACTTTGAGGCGCGCTCCTGTGAGTACGAAGGGAGCTTTTTTTTCAACTGTAGAATAAGCACCACCTATTTGCTCGAGAACAGTCCTCTTACTGCGAAAGAAAGCCCGATCAGAACTATGTATTTATAATCCGTCGCATTTACTCTTTATTTGCATGCAGTTTGGTTTGCATCTTTGATTATGATTAAAGCTTCCGAAGGAAGGAGTGCGCAAGGAAGAGTCCGTAATTTTGAATAGTAGGCAACAAATAAAAGGGGAGAAACGAATAGAGCATCGTCGCGTAAGAATTTTTCGATGAAGATAACGATTATGAGTCGGACTACGTGATCCTAGATGCTACAGTCTCAAGGGCAGAACACTCCACTGGAGAGAGTGGAGAGTAAATTGTAAAATGAGCAATCGGCTGCATCTTTCTAACCTGAAAGATTAAGCGGAGGAAGGCAGGCAGTATGTGGATCACTGGCTTGGGTTAAAGAACGAAAGATGAAGGGAAAAGATTCGATTGTTTTATCACAATTCCATATTATTACGGAACATTTTGATGCGGAGATAGGCCCGCAGATGGTGGATAATAAGCTCGAAGCTAATAATAATAATACGGCGGGAGACTGCATCCATTGTTAGTGGAGAGGAAGGATGCATGGAACTGTCTGTTGAGACGCTTGCGGGTGACTGCTATGCATACGTAATGAGCTGGACGTATTGTTACGAAGCAATTGATTTGGGGGAATCGTGAGGTGCAAAATTTGTCTTTCATATACGTAAGCGGGTGCTTCTTTATTAGTTCTATAATTTACGCGATTTTAAAAGTTAAAACAAAGAGATGAGTTGAAAAAGCTCGTTTTAATGTCTTCTCCTCCCCTTGCCTTCTTTCCTAGTCCTGATAGTCGAAGGAATCGTCCGACTCAAAGGTTCATATTTGTATACGCTTCGTGAAACTCATTCAAGGCATGAGTCAATTATAGGATGGTGTTGTTTAAACTCTGCATGCTTAAAGTTTCAGAGTTGCTGGTTATAGAATAGTCATTAAACTTGCCTGCGTGATCAATTATTTAAAGAAACAAGGATGGGACGAAAACAATAGGACGGCCTATTGTTAGTCTAACTCATGTGGAGGAAATTGGGAAGGAAATCAATAACTAAGCGCTGTTGACACAAGCCAATAACCCTTGTGTGAAAGGAAAAATGCCCTCAGACAATGTAATTGAATTTGAGTATATTTAAATTGCAACTTAAGCTTGAAACTTAACTTGATGATGAAGCGCATATACTTTTTGTATGAAAACCATGCGGAGGTCATAATCGTGAGAAGTACTGTGCGAATGTGAGCAAAGCTGCTTCACGACTTTGAGAAACATTTTGGTAGAAAAGCATTTTGGCTGGGGAGGCTGAGGAAAATAATAGTTTTGCACTTATGTTACATGTGTTCACCTTGATTGCGTGTCGTATTAGGAAGGAGGACGGTGACAGGTGCAGTGAATGTGTGAATCAGAAGAAATGTAGCTGTACTCTCAGCAAGTCGATGAAACTCCAGAAAAGCCAGGCTAACTGTGAGGGAAGGCGGGCAATAATTGGAACGTACGAGATCACCAAGAGGTTACCTGGTATGACATGTTAGGAAGAAAAGTGAGAACGAAAGACTGATTACGTCTGAGGCGCTGAAGAAAATCCATCTCGGATTAATTGTCACACGAGTAGAAACCAACCGAAGACTCGCATCTGTCTGTCTCACGGGAGACGTTCTCATGAAAAGGAAATCAGATACCATGTCTCGTAAAATCCGTGAGGAGAAGGGGGAAAGAGAGACTGAAGCAGAAAATGGATCAGCTACGAAGTCCTGTAATCATCACAAACTTTCTTGGGGACATTTCAAAGTTCCCAAGTTCAAGTTCATGTGCTGTGTGTGCGTTAGGAAATCTCAGCTCACGAAAGGAGCAGGTCAGAGCGAGGTGAATTCACTGCACGACAAAAAGTGCAACAGGTGGTTGATGCAACAAGTGTAAAAGGTTGCAAACATTGTGTAATAATTGTGCAAGCTATTCTGCAATAAGCAGGAGGTGGGAGATGAAAGAATTTGTAATTGTAACTATACACAAGAGGACTACTTAGGAAAGGAAGTGGGTGATGTGACACGCAGTCGGAAGACTGGAGAAGTTTTATTTGAGTTGAATCAAAAAGAAAAAGACAAAAGACAGAGCGAAGCAAAGTTAAAGGTGAGGCAGGAGCAGGGTTGAGAGTCGAAACGGATAAGACAAGAGGGATGAATCGAGGAAAAGACGGCGTAAAAACTTACATGTAGAGAGTAATGGAGCGTGTATTGACTTGAGGTGCATTGCAGAAGGACAAAGGTAGTTTCGATATATATCTAGCAGAAGAGGAAGGGTGGTGGTATGTATTAGGCTGGGCGTTGATTGTTCATCCCGAAAAAGGGTAATACTGCTTCTCTCTATCAAAGTAATAGATCTCCGTTAGCATGGACTTTGCGTGGAAAACCTTTTTTCAATGTCCCAGGGCAAATTTTCACATTTTTCTCACGCTCATCTCTACCTATTCTGCTCCTATCTCGTTGCCTCTAACTGACTGCCCTCATCCCACATGGCTTAGATTTCCTATCTCCTGGTTGTTAAGACTCATCCGTAAAACTCTGCTGTCTGATGAGGAATAACTCCGTACGTGCAAACCTACGCACTACGCTTGAAATAGTCAAAAGTCAGATTTATATACTCGACTTGAGGTAAAAACAGTAGTGACCTTTGGAAGAGCCGACTTGTCTGTTTGCATCTCTCCTGGTGGCTGAAGGTGCGGGAGGAAGATTGAGACGGCGGAGAAGCACAAGAGATGCACAGAGCAACCAACTCTTTCTCCTGCATTCAAGACAAAGAAATAAAATTTTAAGGAGATAAGTTTATTGTAAAAACCTGAGAATAGAAGCTGACACACTAAAAGCTTCTCGTTTTTATCGCCCGAGTCTTGCATGCTGGTTAGCAATCTTTGTTTGCATTTGCTCTTCGAACAAGACTCGCACCGAGCTTCCTATAGGTTTGAAGGATAGGAGGTCGAGAGAGAGAGAGAGCGAGCGAGCGAGAGGTTTAATCAAATGCCTCTGCTAAACGAATCGATATTGCCTCGATCAAAATTCGGTAATAAGCTGAATCTGATTTCAATTCTGGAGTATGCACACATTTAAAGCGCTAGTTTACGTGCAGTGGTGCATTGCCGGATTTTAAAAGTAGGCTGACAGCTTGCTCTTAAAGTTAGGTGGTGGATGGTGCAGTGATTTTGGACATGTTAGAGGCGTATCAATTTCCTTGACAGGGAACGGACGACTGGTCGGAAGGATATGGATGTAAGTCGTTTCAGTATCCTTGAAGCAGGGTACAGAATATGTGTAAAGGTTATAATCCATATGCGTCACCTGCTGTATTCATGCTCCTCTGTGAGACATATCAGAAATGTCAAGTGAAGCGCTTTCTAACGTGTCTCCAGATTAGTGCTACGTTTACATTTGGAAATGTACATTTGATCGAGATTTGAGGACTGAAGATTTATTTGCATAGCTAAAGATGAGTTGGTGGGCATGACACTTTGACGTGATAGGGCTTAAATTTCCATGCTTGAGTTCGAATCTGATTTGTTCAGAATTTTATGAGACAAGCTCGAAAGATTGAACATGCTTGTTTATTTGTATCACGAAGGTTTGAGGTTCGTGTCAGAAATATCTAGTGAGCCGATTTCCATCTCTGCCTTGTGAGGCTGCAACGGGATTGACTCTTGCATATGTCAGAACGTTATCAGAAAGGATAGCATGAACATTGGAATGAATTTAGGTGACCACATCGTAAGAAAATTTGGCCTTTATCGTTTCTGCATGGCTTCCCACTAAGGACTATATGGTGAAACTCTGATTGCGTGTTCGCACTTTGGGTAGAATTACGCTAGAAAATAAGGGCTAGACCTTGAAATAATCGCAAAGAATTTACTTGATTGACGCTGACACATGTGTCATTAGCTAATGGAAGCTGTGTAATTGTATAAAGCAAGGAGAATGACGGATACGTGCAACAATAGGGGCCCAAGTGATGCAGGCTTTGCAAATAATGATCGAGATGGATTCACCATGGCCACCAATAAGCCTATGCCGTGGATGCTTTCGCAAGTTATTAACGATTTAANCCGTGGATGCTTTCGCAAGTTATTAACGATTTAAAAGCTGTGCGCAAAAGGTCAACATGTTTCTAATGTAAATTGAATCGCCAAGGATAATAGGATCGAAGTGAAGTGTAAATCTGTTACTGCTGAATTGTCAAGTGTCAGGTGCGATAAATGTGCCCAGGGGACATGTTGAGGCAGGCCCCGATAAGAACAAGTCTAAAAAGATCAAGAGTGGAGCATCCACGAATGAATAGTGCTAGAGAAGCGAGACAAGTTGTACAAATGTGGAAGAAGAGCAGATGCGTATTTGGTCATGATCAAGCGCAGAGAATAATTTCCAAGCGAGGTAAATAATATTCTGTGACGAGTAGCGTCTGCTGTATGTATAATCGATACGTAGACAACGTTTCATTTCGAAAACTGTACACAGACTGGATGAATCCAGCGGAAGATATCCTCTTCTGTTCTCCCTCTGGTATCCAGGAAGGAAAAGACTGACGAAAATTCCTTTTTTACTGTCTATTACTCCCAAAAAATTGTCGTCAAAAGATCGGTACCCTAATAAGGGAATCCATTTATTTCATGGAGAAGAATGCGATTCGAAACCAGGAAGGAAAAGACAGAAAATTCCTTTTTTACTGTCTATTACTCCCAAAAAATTGTCGTCAAAAGATCGGTACCCTAATAAGGGAATCCATTTATTTCATGGAGAAGAATGCGATTCGAATAAAGAGTAATGTGTCGACAACAAGTTTGCGGCTCATGTTTGTTTTGTGATCAAGAAATCTACAGCTAATGTATCTCAGTCAGGGTCGAGGACTCACGCGATGTAATGAGTGGAAAGCGCCTTGTTTTCCCAATGATAGCGAAGAAATTAGTGTAATTGCGTTCAGTTCAGTAGTCAAAAATTTGCATTTGTTTTAGCGTATCTCTCTCATCTCGATCTGTCCACCTCCAAAATTGGGTGACTAAAATGAATTAGACGTGTCGAATTGGAGCGACCGCCGTTCTTTCTGCATTGCTCATGACTTCGAAGCGCCGCTGCCAAGAATGGTGGACGCCGCAGTGTTCTCGCAGATACATCTCTTGCTGAAACTTTAGGCCCTTGGAGGAAAGCGGTGGGAGTAGCCTTTAAACTCATGTAAATTTCTCGTATTGGTAGACAAAAAAGGCGGGTAGAAGTTTGACGCAATTAGCTCTGTTTTAAAGTTTGTGCACTTCATGGTGTATGTTGACTTGGAATCATTTTGGTATAATGAAACAAATTTTACCTGGTAAAACTCTTCAAGTTCAGTCTTCTGCCAGATTCTAGGAATGGTATTCATAGTAGTCATTGTCAAAGCTTGAAGGGATCGCATGTATGAATCGATGTACTTGATAAAGTGCTTCGGTTGACGAAAGAGAAAATGACTAATTAGGTGGACGCGTGGCAAGGTTAAACCGCAAAGGAAGGAGCTGGCAGACTTTGATACGGGGATTTACCTTCTCTGTGGGGGACTGCTATTATCTCTGGAAAGATCCATTGGACACACAGGAAGGTACAAAGCTACCTGCCATGAGTGACGGAGACTTATCCCATGTGGACAGAAAGGATTATCCTACCGGTGGCAAACGAAAGACAAATCGTGGTACAAATATTGTGAGCCGTAGAAAACTAATATCGTGGTCAAATCTTGACGGAAATGCCATGAGCTGTTATAAAGCGATCTCGTGAACAGACGTTGTTACACTGCAGTTCCTGCTACAGAACCTGGGTGAAGAAACCCGAAATTAGCTTGGACAGGATGATTTATTTGCATCAATTTATAGTTTTCCTGCAAATATGACGGGCCAAAGCTGGAATATACAGAAATTATCATTTGATTGAAGGCTTTGTTGAAGATTTAACAGGAAAAAGAACCTTGCACTTCTATATGAATTCAGGTTGTGATGCATCCGTACACTTTTGTGCTAAACGTCAGACCCAGTTAATGTAGGTTGGGAAAAGGACTTAAAGTCGGCAGATTGAGGAATGACATTTAAGTTTAAAAGCAGTAATGAAATTTTATGAAAGCTTCATCTCGAGGACACTCGTCATATTACATCATGCAAAGCTATAACATGATTCTGATTTTGTATTTCAGTCGGTTGTGATGCTTGTATTCCGAGAAGAGAAATCCGCAGAGGACGAAATAAAAGCCTGGCAGTTCTGGCACGCGAGGCAGCACAGCTCGAAGCAACGGATCCTTGATGCTGGTAAGAATCCAATGTTACTTTATGCAACGCATTATCAGTCAATGGTGGCCAGAGCATACATTCCGTCTTTGCATGAACTTGGAAAATTAAGCTCCGCGCGTTTGCGAATGAACAGAAGGTGGAGGGATGAGAACGATTAAATTAAATTGCAATCATTAAGGTTTGCAACCATAATATTGAACGTTTTTAAGAGGGTATCATAAAAATTGACAAGGGAAGAGTTGCGGTCATCATTGAAGACGTCGTGTACAATAAGAGAGCTGAGAGTTTCGAGTCACTTATCTCTGTCTCTCTTTCTTGCCATCCGCGCCTGACGAGCTGAAATGCAGGTGTGTGGGAGGATGTTCGGAGAAACTGTTGGCTCTCTCCGTTGCTAGTAAGCTAACGTTGATGATGATGGGGATGGAGGAGATGCTCGGTCTATAAGGGACAGGACAATAATGTTGAGCAATACGTGACTTGGACGGAGTTAATAATGGAATTGAGATAAAGTGCATGGTAATAAAAAGAATTGGAAATAATTTTGTAACAACGGTACAGGGGATACTACGATCGGGATGGATGGGTAGAATAAGACATATTATAAGTCAATTAATAGATGGGGGAGCTGAACGGTAAGACTGTAAACAACGCATGTGGGGTCTGTGACCCTGAAAGAAGTTCTCCTGAGGATCCTTCGGAGACCTACAATGTGTAGATGCAACGAGCATTTCCGTCAGAAGAGTTGTAGGTTGCGACGTTATGAAATTGGAAGCTGAGTGGAATGGAACTGACAGATTTGTACCAGTAATCAGTAATATGTTGAATGGGTAAGATGTTATTTCTTTTGTTCAGAACAGAGTGAGAATCAGAGAGAGATTGCACGACATGTGTGTGAATGATGTGTGATTGTCTGAAATTTAAAGTTGGAAATAAAGGCAAGAATCTTAGTCTAGTATGTTACTGACGCGTTGTTGGAGAGTCGCAGCTGAGGATCACGGATTGCCTCAAGGGGTGAATCGTTTGAAATTTCCAATTGCTCCAAATTACAAGGTACCAGAATATCATTACTGCGGTTCAGGCTACCCGATTTCCGATAAAATGGGGTGACTGCTACGCAATATTTATTAGCAGAGACGAGCAAATGGAGTGAGGCCTGGCTAGGCTGAGGAGTTCCTGTGTGGCGGTGGAAGCTCCAGGAGCATCGTCGTCGTCAATGAGTTCGCAATTGATTATGTAAGAACAGATGCGTTTTTGTAAATAGTCACTGGAGGCGAGGGAAAAATACGAGCGAATGTATATGGATCCGGACTGCTCGGATGATGGCAATAAAGGAGGATGCAGAATTGTGTTGCGTCTGATTATGAGTGTGATGGCTCGTTGGCAGGCAGTGGACGGTGTTTATGCAGAAAAGGTGAATTAGGAGTTGCCTGAAATGGAAGTTAGACTTGAAAGGCGTGAGACAGAGAGGATAAATGAAGGGTGAAGAGTTAGTTCTGCTATATGATGCTTAATGCCGGCTAATGAGTAGGTGAAGTGGGAAACTGATGATTAGGCAAAATAATTGGATCAGATGGCTGAAGCAAATGAAAATTTTTAGACGCGAAGGAATAATGTAACTATAACGTCTACCAAGGCTTAATGAGAACATATGCAGGGGAATGGGGAGAATTATCTATGAACGGCCGGCGCGGTGTGAATGAATTTATTCAAAGGAAGAATTACGCAACTCAGATCACATAAACCAATGGTAACCGATGCATTCAGCGTGGATCGTTGTGGCGGTGGAACTCACAGAAATGTAGGCCTGCTTCTCGGCGGGACGCGCGTTGGAGGGACGAGTGCAATATTTTGCCAGGAGCAGATGGGAGAAAAAATAAATGGAAGATTGCAATGGAATTGGAATCCTTGAATGACCAGCGGCTACGTTTTTAGTTTAAATGACCAACGGATTTTGTCTATGCTAATCAGTTTATAAATGGTGGGAGCAGCCGGATTAAAAGCAAAGACCGCCGAGAGAATCATCTGCCGATGTTATGTATGATTGTAATTTTGCTGTGAGCCAAGTAGTGCATTAGGACACGAAACCTTTGGTTGGTACAAAAGTACGAATGTTTTAACGGAAAATATCAACGGAGAAAACACATTATCAGCTTCAAATTCTACGTGAATGTCAGGTAGGTGAGGCAAAGTTGGGCAGAGAACAAGGATCAGAAATAAATGACCCTGCATTAAATGATGTCAGGTGTTTGCGAAGGAGAATGCGGTTGCTAGCTTCCTTGATTGCAGGCTTCAAAGTGCTCATTTGGGTTTGTTATTTGTAAGCCGTGGTCCGCTTTAGGAAGCGCGCAAATGACATCGGGATCCAACAGCCTCGCGTGATCCCATCTTTAAGCTTCTATACCCAGCAATGGTAGTGCAACACTATTTTGAAAAAATGCATGATTCTGCATCTAACGGTACCTCTCTCAAGATACCCAGCCAGGTTCTCGCCGGGAATCTTGACTTTTGTGTCTTTGTACTTTTTAATGCAGCAGCCAGAGACGTTTAGATTCTACGGTTGCCTCTCAACTCTTTCGATCTCGGGTAAATTTCGGGCCTGAAGAATGACCTTAGCGATAGAATAGTGAAGCTAGAGAAGAAGATCCAGATCAAAGATTTTATGATACAAAAGTCTGTTGTAACAGGGCTTATAGCCGTACTTCGGGAAAGATTTGGAGAATATGGGATACAGCTAGCTGAGAGGAGAAGGAGAAACAAAAAGAAGGTGCGGTTTATCGGGTTTTGTTGGCTGTTTTAATTGGGAAAAACTGAAATGTGGCTCAGATGATTTGGAGGAGAGAGACAAGGACAGAGTCGGAGTACAAAAAGCAGTAACTAACGTACTCTGCGGTGGTCATCATCACACAATGAAGTGGCGAAGCTGATATTGGATTTGTGGATTTGCGAAACGGTACCGACTAGCTGGGATGCTGCGTGAGGTGAGGACGAATGTGTGTTGTGGTGGTGGTGAAGGAGGATGAAGATATTTGCGAGAGGTGACGAGCCTCTGAGGAAAGGGCGAGGATTTAGTGATAAGACGTGCTTTGGGGAGATGAAATATGATGTTATAGTTTGTCGTTGGATTGAAGGGAGCGGATAAAGATTTAATGGAAGAATGGTGTTTGAATGATGTGTGCAATCAAGTCGTATAATTCTTTACTTCTGCGTATGCCAATTTTTACGACAAGCGAAACTGTTTTTGTCTACCCTTAAAAGTCGGCTTAAATAAGGCGAGCGGGGGCATTCACCTGCTGAACTTTTTGGGACTGTTTTTGCAGAAATGTGCCCGGACAGCGGAGAAATGTCCGTCCGTCTAGTAGATTGAGGGCCGGTGCGTGGCAGCATGCGAAACTGCGTGATTGGAAGCGAGCAGAGGAAATGGCGTATGTGTGTTCATGTCCAGTTCTTCACTCGTGGAGAGTAATGTTCACGTCTCATGGCTTTGTGATTGTAAACATTTTGAGATTGAGACGTGGTCGGCATGTTGGGGTAAAAAGTTGCAGAGACCGTCTGCATCGCTAATGCATTTGCCTGCAGTCTGGGTAGCTGCTGTAAATCCTGAGCGCGTCAAATGAAATTTTTGCAGCCTCTGTCCTTTTCGGGCTTTTCTCCTGAGGTGGTGTTGCTGCGAGAAAAGATGAATGTAATGCGTGGCCGGGTTGAGATCGCAATATAATTTGTCCTAGTAGGGAATCGAGGGAAAAGGATGCAAGAAAGGAATGGATTTTGCACGGTTATTTTCTTGCATGCAAAAGATGGAAGGAAGGAAGATGAGTGAGTGGATGAAGGAAGAATCTCGGAGAGAGAGAGAGAAAGATGAAGGAGGGAAGCATGCAACAGCTGACCCCTTTAACCCGAGAACCGTGAAAAGGAAGGAGTGATAGAGCATAACATGGAAATGGAATGTGCAGATGTAGATCTAAAAGAGTTTTGTGACTCCGAACACCGGCAGTGTCCGCATTCGAGCCAACCCCTTGATCTGCATTACTACGAAACGGTGGGTGATGTGAAGAAGAATGAGGCTTGACTCTGGTCATCATCATAACTCTTGTTTTTTTACTTGGTTTTTTGGTGGCGGGGAAGACGATGGGAGGAAGATTTTTTAGAATTGATTCCTCTCATTCTTGGCCATTTTCCGCGAATGGAATATCAATGAGGATGAGTTTGGGCAGTTGTGAAGAGGAGGCAAAATGCTCTTGCTCCTGTTTAGTCTAATTATTTGGATTGACATGAATCCCAGGTAGGGATTTGGATTTATCTCATCGGCCGTGTGTTCGCTCGCTCCGCTGTGCTGCTCCGTGCCCTTTGCTGTGCTGTGAGCCCCTACTTTATCTCCCGTGGAATCAAATTTCATCACAAGACGTAGAAGGATTAGGCTAGCCAGAGGTACGGTGTAGGACTTTTAGCAGCAGCTCACCAGCAATCCATGCTATAAAATGTACAGTGATCAGAAAGACAATCTGTGAAAGGAATTATAAGTTGTACCATTTCGTCTTGGAGCACTACGGCTGAGGCACAGGCACACTAATGCCGTCTGGTACTCCTCCGTGAAAGAAAGGATAAGAAGGTTCTGATGAAAAAATCAGGAGGGAGGAAAAGTATGAATAAGAAATGGAGTTTGGAACAAGGTTTGCATACTTATGAACGGAGGATTATGAGCGCAGAGTGTAGTGGTGGTCCACATCTGATTGGCTCCCTGTTAGTCGTCTCTTACTATTTGCATTGTCAGGCGTGAAGGTATGTTTTGTTAGCTGTTTGACGGAGGACCCAATCCTGCGCATGTAACAAATAATAGCTGTGACGACCAAGATGGGACTAAATTGTCTTGGGAACCTACCAGCATCTTGCCCAGGATGCGGATGAATGCTCTGGGGATTTGAACGTGATGAATGACTAGAGAGAGGCTTGGTTGGGCGACGTAACAGAATAGAACGGTGAATCGGGAGTGCATGCCCAAGTAAAATTAAATAGCGAATCCGCCATGGGATCCTGCATTGTCCTCTCACAGCCTCAGAGCTATTTCTGGTAAGGGTTGGGCCTCAGGCTGCTGTCAGTGCTTTTACCATTAACCAGCCTTTCTCTGTCTCAAGCTTCTGCTCAGACTGAGAGAGATGAAATCGGAGTGGGTTGGGATTCGCTCATTTTCAAGACAATGGCAGAAGAGAACCCTTAAGTATTCTTTTCTCATGCTCCCAGCGGGATGTCCATTCATCTTGAGTCTTGTTCCGAGTCTCAAATTAACACATGCGCAGAAGAGATGAATTGTCTTTTACACAATAGATAAAGTGCTTATGATCATCAAGAGCGACCGTGGATGACGAGAACTTTCAGTCGTACAAATTCACAAGTTTTGATTGGTTCTTCTTCGGGCCACGAATCGAGGATGTGCGCAGTAAACGGCTTCTGCTATTTATAGCGTTTGAAAGCACAGCCATCGTAGGCTAAAGACAAGGAGTTAGGGGAGGTGTCTGTCAATTATCTTCTGGTTTAAAAAGGCGTATAGGAAGAGTGAATCTGTAGACTAGTCAACTGAAAGGCATGATTCACCACGACGAAAGAATCTCATCTCGCAGATTTTTCCGGTTCGCCGGTTTGTTGCTGGACGTAAGACGTTGGTCTGGTTTAACGGGTTCTGCTTTTCTGCACTGGGAGCATGCTGAAGGTCGTGCCAACCAAGTAGGGTGCAAGTGCATACGGACATGGGACTTTCATCCAGCTCCCTTTTGCGAACAATCGACTGAATGCAGCAAAGATTGTCTTTCACAGTCAGCAGTTCAGCAGTACTGGGGTGTTGGGCAGAGCACAAATTCTGTTTTATGGTTTAATCGTGATGCCTAATGCATTGAGGGCAATGGGTAGAACAAGTTCACAAATGGAAGTCGAGATCGGCATAATGGCGAAACATTTTCCCAATGGAGTCTCGAAAATCTGCTCCGAGCCTCGAAAAGGTTGGAGAAACGGCTCAACTGAAAAAGCAAATAATGACTTGAACATGTCAAGCGTTGGAGGGTAATAAAACTTGGAGGAGATTTATCCTTTAAATCTTTCAAAACAGGTGGGTGATAAAATTGCTTCGAGTTTGTAAAATTTTGTGGCTGGGGCACACTTGGAAACAACAGAAATTTATGGCGAAACAGGAAAGGACGGAGCTAGGTAAAGTTTCAACGTCTGCGGCAAAAGCTGTAAAGGAAGAAAATTAACTTGATGAATCGAGGAAGGGCTCAGGTGTGAGTGAGAAAGTAAGAAAGGCTTGCACACTAATGCTTGCGACCGAGGGTATTTTGCGTGTGAGTACCCAAATCAAGAACTGTCTTCGATAACCGGACCGTTATGAAGTTGTAAGCAATTAGCGGGTGTGAGAACTGGCTGGGGTTACCTCAACTTACAAAGTGTGTAGTTCTTCAAGACAAATGCACAAATCTGTAATGGCTGTGTTTATTGGTAACATCTGATTACACGTTGAAGACACACGGCGGAGAGTAGTAACAATTTGGCAATCGTCTTGAGCTTCCGGAAAAGGAGAATTGTTCGGAAATGCGCAAGTGAAATCAGAATCTTTAGAACCGGATTTGTATAGTCGTAAAATGGCATGAAGAAACGTACGGAATACTGTTTTGAATGTTGTCACAGTTCACCAAGAAGCTGAACTCCGAAAATAGTGAACGGGAATCACGTGACGGAGTTGGTACAAGAGAAATCTAAGTGCATGTGACGAGGCCTGTTGCGTAAGCAAAAGGTTTAGGCTTAATTTTCCGGCACATAGCTGTCGTCTTTCACTTTGGATAAAGGAAGAAGAAGGAGTGAGTTCTATTCTAAAAGAATTGTTGGACAGAGATTGTATCACATGTTAAAATTATGACTGGTGCTCAGACCCTGGAGGTTACGTAAAGCCGGCCATATGACTCTTCTACTTGGCAGCGTATCAAATATTTCGGAAGAAGAACATGCGATAGGAATCTGAATTCAAATTTCTGTTCTATGGGATTAGCTGGCGCGTTAGATCCTCGGAGCGATGTTTTTTTGCACGATTCCACAATGGGTTTAATTTGTGTTTGTGAGGAAGTTCACATATTGTTTGGATGAGAGCACCGTCAACATCTATCAAGACTTTGGCATGATACTTTGTACGTAAGCGGTAGGTCTCGATACGAAGCCATGCCGATATAAAAACTGTATACGACGACGTAATAAGGCTAGCATAGGATCAATTACTAAAATTATTGTTCACCTTCCTTCGTCATCTCCTATACTCTCAGATCAAGGCAGGTGTTGTGTAGAGAATAAATACGCGCGCAAAATTTACACAGCTTAACTCTCACAGCTGAAGTTAGTGAAGAGGTCTCGCGATTCGGAAGAAGCCTAGAGGAAATGACCTTCAGATTTGATCACGTGTTTTCGTGCTTATTTCTCAAGCCCAGAACCATCACTACCTGTTGCTTGTGGCATAGTTTTTTAGAGATCTAAATTGTCTTGGTTAGAAGTTCAGATTTAATATCGAACTATGGAACTGGAGCCAACTTCGAGCGCTTGTTTAGATGACGTACTCTAGTACTGGTCAATCACAATCGTTAGGCCATGCTGAGCGCTTAACTTCACTATTCGTAGATGTTAGAATACATAGTATTTAATTAATTTCACTCTTGCCTGGTCGTTTCATCTTAGTTTTTAAACGTGGCCCTACAGTATGTATTGTCCAGTGACATTCGCAACTGCAACATGAAAAGCAATTTCGCGACAATAAGTACAAATGACGTAATAAGCAAAAGCTTTTTCATGTATATAATATGAAGTGAATATGATGAAGTATACTAAAATCACTATTTAGGAATGATAAGTGGAAGTCAGATGGTAATTATCGAAGTGTTTTGGGCCTCTCCCTTCTCCGATTAGGATTGTAGTGTGTAGCAGGTTGCGTGTTTGTAAGTGTGTCGTCAACACTTGACTTTGACACGTCAAATAAAGCTTAATTGAGGATTTATTCTGAATGTAAATCAGGATGCGGAGAAGCGAATGGATGTTCATAAGCGTATGAGGGGGTTTAAAGGGCGAAAAAATCCGTGGTCTTGTAGTGAAGTTGTCTGAGTACAAATATATGTAAATTAATTTGAAATAGGGTAGAGCTTAACAGTAATGAGATATTTGCATTGCTTACAGGGTGCGAAACATGTTAGGGATGGTGTCAGAAAAAATAGCTGGAGGACTTGTAGATTTTTTGTGGATTTTTTACGCACGCACGGGAGTTGGGCAAGTTGGAGCGTCGGATGAATCGGAGAGACTGCGTGAAAATGTCTTTCAGTGTTGGTAATTGAGCGAAATAATTTGTAAAATTTTGAGCACGATTCCTCCCTGAAAGTAAGATGCTCGATAAGGAAGCAAGTAAGACGAGGGAAAATATATTGACCTGAGGATTTGTAATGGTGAAAACATGCATGACGTACACGAAAGCGAAGAAGGTGTACCACGGCCGCGGCAAAGATGGATGTCTGAAGTCGGGCTTGTAATTGTAAGAGACGACGAGACAGAGAAATTTTCCATCCGCTTGATTTACAACGGGGTTAAACGATGAGAAATTACTTGTTGTTGTGGTGTGGTTGAGCTGAATGTATCACTTCCAGGAGGGATGAATCTATCTTATTCAATGGATTTGAGCAGGCGTTGCATCATCATGTGCTACGAGGTGGAATCACGACATGCTGCATTATACAGGTCCAGAGGGGTGGGGTGGCGCGGAGAAACTGTAGAATTTTAATGGCTAAATCAAGCGAACCTTTTGCACATGTAGTTTAGTATTCCACCCCTTCTTGATCGTGGGGAATTTCGTATAAAATCTGTTCGAGGAAGTGAATGAGTAAAGAGTAGCGCCAAGCCAAGCAAGGGGAGAAACACAAGTATCGATGTCCAGCCATTAGTCACATGTAACGCGACTCGGACACTCGGATATGTATGCTCTGTGCTGTGGTTCATAATTAATGATCGTCTGGGATAATTTAATGGACAGTTTTTATATCCTTTTCTTTTCTGTTTTGCAGACACGAAGAATAGCGTCGGACTCGTTGGCTGCATTGATGAAGTAGCTCATAACGCCATCGCTATTTATTGGAACCCCAACGATAGCCCTGCAAAGGTAAATATAATCGAAGAACATTCCATGATAACTTATCACCTTTGCGATCTGAATTAGGGGTAGAAAGGGGCGTTACTATAGTCACCATTTGTTTGAAACGGAGTAGTGCGTCAGCCAGAATTCGCAGACTCCGTTTTATTGGATAACTATGATCATACCAGCTGTATTCTGTATTCATCGCAAATTTTACGGTCGCCGTATTTTTGCTGCGGCAAAATATTTTAGTGTTGTTGGTCCCTGAGATTTAATAGCAAGACGAAGGTGAGCGGAAGAAGATTTTGGCATCACCAGGGCTCTCAAACAGTCGTCCTTTGAGTCCTTCCGTCAAACATTTGATTGGCGAATGAGCAGAAAGTAATATAGACTCCACGAAAGTGACACAGTTGCGATCTGGAAGAAAGATGTTAGATGGATGTCTATGCTTAGTGGTACAGAGAGTCAAAAGTGGAAAAGGTAGCAAGTGATAATGGCTTCTAGTGCGAGCTCGTAAGGAGGGGCGTTGTTTGATTAGTCATCTGTTTCGAAGAGCATTTGCAAATGGATTAGAACCATGGTCGTATGCTGATTTCCTCAGTGCTGGAGGGCTAAAGCTGGAATTCTGGTAATGAAGCTGAATGGGGTAAACAATAATATTTGGAAGAGTTTGTTCTATATAGGGGATTGTTTACTGGAATGGTGAGGCGATTTTGTTTTCATTGTATGGGAGTAGTAGCAGTGCTGCCGCATTATGTTCGACCAGCTTTGCTTTTCTTGCAGTCGGCAAAATGAATAGTAGCAGTGAGAGTAGGAGGAGATGATGAAGGGATAAAAACTGGTGAGATGATTTGCGGTCGATTCAAAGATGAGCAAGAATTTTAATAGAGCTAGAAAAATTGTATGTGTGCGGCTTTTCACCGGATTATCTTGAGAGGGAGTGGAGGTGTGAGTTAAAGCCAAATCCTTGGGTTTGCCTCGATTCTGTAAACTATGCCACGGCGGGGTGGTAGTAGACTTAGTTTCGCATGGGAAATCTTGCTTTCCGTTGACCGGTTCCTACCACTTGTCCGCAGCAGCTCCAATCAACTCCATCCCTCCCAGACGGATCTGAGACATGACACATGGTGCTCACCGATATGAGACGCGGAAGAGCCGACCCGCATAATTATTTTATTTCACCCAACAGGCCGAATTAAAGTACCTGAATCCAGCTCAGCGCTGTGGTAGTTACAGTGTTTGCGTAAACCTTTTTTTGATTCCGGCCGCCCAACATCTTGCTTGGATTACCTCCCTGAATCCCAGGCAAGAAATTATGAAGCAAGCAGCTTGGAACAAAGAAATTGCTTGATGCTTACCCCTTTCGTATTAAGTGAAGCAGCTAAAATGATTGAAATGTTGTGGCAAATGATACTTTTAGTGATTTAAGCCGGCTTGATGCGTTTACTGTGTTGGTTGTGTCTGGGAAAAACACTGGCGCTGGTGCATGTGGTGGGTAATGTTATAGTAGGGGTCAGTTACTGGATCGGGCGTAGAAAAAGTTGCTTTCGCTTACTTCTGTGTTTGCTTGACAGGCATGGTGCATGCACTAATTGCAGGCTGTAATAATAAAATTAGCTTTTCCTATGCGGTAAGGCCGAGAAAAAATACGTAGCTGGAGATCTAGTGCATACAGTTTGAAATTCACACCATGAAGATAATTGCCGTCTACGAGAATTGTTCTGCTTGGAAGGTTAAAAACGATCGAAGGAGGGGCGTATAGCTGTACTGATGAAGGAAATGCTTTGTAAATAACCAGATAATTTGGTCGTTTTGAGAGTATATGATGGAAAAAGTACATTTTATTCATGAGTTGCTAAATTTTGTATCATTAGGACCAAGGAAAGAATTCTTAGAGGCAAGTAGTTGCGTTTTGAACAAGAAAGAGCTTGTTTGCTGTCCAGAGCAATTGTAGACTAGCGTTTACTTTTCGAAGATGGGGGCCTAGGCAGAGATGGCAGGCATAGATACACATGCTGATGTTCATACTGTCTATCGAAAGCGGTCTTAAGAAAACAAAAAGGAGGAGTTATCGTAGGATGGCGATGGCAGTAGACTTTAGCAAAGAAGTGGAAAGGCGCTTGCGCCTTTATTGATAAGGTAATATACAATGTAGATTACAATATCAGCTATTTGAAAACAGATAAGCGCTAGCAGCTCAATTCCGAATGTAACAGATGCAATGCATCTGAAAACACAGTTTATCGAAATAAAGTGCAATCATACAAACTGGAAGGTAAGGTGAAGGCAATGCAGGGAGACGAGGAAGTGAGTGCTACCAATGCAGAAAAAAACTTTACGGACGAGGAAGGCAGTTTTGTCGGCTACGAAGCAGCAGACTAATTGTGATGATAGATGATACTATTTGATAAATTTAGAGGGTGGATTTTGGTGAGTTTAAATTGTATTGTAGAGTGTGTGAGAGAGAGAGGAATAGCCTGATGATGTCTTCAGTCAGGTACCTCTCGTTAGATCAGGATGAAGGGAGCAGGTGACGGCTGGGTAAATTTGGGCGACGGAAAGTAAATGTACATCCTGTGAGAGGAATGATGAATACGTAGGGTCAATCAAGACGACTGAGCGTAATCGGAGTATTTTGCGTCCAGGTGAGGCGAATTAAAAGGTGTTTGGAAGAAGCGTTGGTGAATCATGTGGAAGTTGCAAGTGTTAAGAGTACATAGTAATGAATACAGGGATGAAGAATTGAAAAGCGTCATTGAAACGTTGGAGGATGCGCAGTTTTGTAGGAATGTCAGCTGTGTGGTGGCATAATAAGCGGGATGGGTGAGGATAAACGTTGTTCGGAATGGACAGAGGGCAAGGCCGGTAGTAGCGATACTGAATAATGTTGGAAAGGCTCTTACTGGGAACGGAGAAAATGAACTTTTCAAGCCAAGACAAGGGTTTTCGATCCAAGTTTCATACGAAATGCGAGAAAGTAGCAGTTGCCGCACCACGGAAAACTTAGTGGCCGAGTCCCACCACCCGTCTCTGAGGTTTTGAACACAAATCGCATAGGAAAAGCGAGCTGTTAAGCAAGCTGAAGGGGCAGCAGACGAGTAAAGAAGAGGAGGAGGCTGATACTGGAATTCTTTGTAGAGATAATGGCAGAATGGAAGAGATAGTGTAATGAGCGGAAGCGGTGCGAACGTGATCAGCGTTCAAATGATTCGGTTAATTCTTTT
>VRMD01000027.1:0-59697 GCA_009872375.1 Sminthurides bifidus
ACAACCTTTATCTTGACTTTCAGATGGGAGACTGAAACGATTCTTACTTGCAGCGAAGTATAATAAGTTGGAGGAGTTAAGTTGGATGCTAAAGGAGGGTATGGATCCGAATGCTCGTCATCCGCTCGGGTGGACCGCCTTACATGGTATTACTTTTGAGATGCTGGCAGATTCTTGAAGCAATTAGAAGTATCAATAACAGAAAAAGTAACGTAGAATATGCTATCTTTACCCTTGCAGTTGCAGCTGTAAATGGCAATCATCGAGCTGTGAAAATGCTCATAGCTGCTGGAGCAGACATAGATGCCCAAGACGAGTATACTAATGGCCTGAAATCTGGAGTTAACATGATTCAGTCCATGGAAGGTGAGGATTTCTGTTTTTTTATCTGCGTTCATGATTTCCACGAAACTATAAACTGTATGAATTTTGGAAACTCATGTAGCCCAATGGCAGCGCGAGGAAGAATTTTCCTCCCGTTTGTCAACAAGGACGTGCTTTAAGGGAAGCACGGCACTTCACTATGCCACATTGATAAACTGTCAGCAGACGGTGTCTTTATTGCTACAAGCTGGAGCTGACCCTTCTATCGAAAACGATTCTGGTCATACTGCTCTGAACTACTGCCAAAACGAGCACATACGAAGTCTTGTACAGGACGCACAAGCAAAGGTAGTGGGGCTCCATAAAAGCTTATACAGTAGAATTTTTTCGCTTATGCGGTAAAGCCTTGATTCGATTTTAATTTCTTGTTTCGGTGTCTTGTAGCATGTTAAGTTGAAAGCCGACCGAGAAGCAGAAGAAAGAAGGCGATTTCCACTTGAAAAGCGATTGAAAGATCATATAGTTGGCCAGGATGGAGCTATCTCAACTGTAGCTGCTAGTAAGTAATTTTTATCCTGTGCAGACATTGTTCAAAGAAGTTTTAACTTGGCAGTATAAGATTCGACAATGACCTCCTATAATTGCAGCTATTCGGCGAAAGGAAAATGGATGGATAGATGATGAGCATCCTTTGGTATTTTTATTCCTGGGATCTTCTGGCATAGGAAAAACTGAGCTCGCTAAACAGATTGCTTCATATTTGTACAAGGGAAAGAAGGATGCATTTATCAGGATAGACATGTCAGAATATCAGGAAAAGCATTCTGTAAGCTACTTGTAGCAAGTTGGTTTTACTATGCTCCTCTAAAGTTGAACATACTTG
The DNA here is from genome assembly GCA_009872375.1 of Sminthurides bifidus. Lineage (NCBI taxonomy): Eukaryota > Metazoa > Arthropoda > Collembola > Symphypleona > Sminthurididae > Sminthurides > Sminthurides bifidus. The sequence continues at coordinate 1,208 of VRMD01000027.1, forward strand.
AACGCTTTAATGAAAAACAGGTTGCTCGATTCATTGGATCTCCTCCTGGCTACGTCGGGCACGAAGAAGGTGGTCAGTTAACGTCAAAGCTTACGAAATGTCCGAACGCCGTTGTCCTGTTTGATGAAGTTGAAAAGGCTCATCCCGATGTGTTAACAGTTTTGCTGCAACTATTTGATGAGGCAAGTCTTCCTTATTTCACTACGCTGCTGTTTAGATTACAAAGACACTAGCATGATAAGAGCTAAACAATGTAAATAATGTTTGTTTCAATTATAAATAGGGACGCATAACTGACGGCAGAGGGAACACCGTTGAATGCAAAAATGCCATTTTTGTAATGACTTCTAACTTAGCCAGTGAAGAAATAGCACTTCATGGTTTGGAATTGAGGAAAGAAGCTGAGAAGGTTGCCAAAAAGCGATCCGAGCTTTCTAGTCCAGGTAATGAGCTTTATTATTGCCTTATCGGCAACGTTCCTTTTATGTTTGAAAAAAAGGCAGTTTCGTCATTCATTGTTGGATTACATCTTATCTTAGGAAACGCGGAAGAGACAGCGGAAGTAACGGAAGAAATAACGTTGTCCTCGAAATTCAAAGAAAACGTCGTTCGCAGAATCCTCAAAGCTCATTTCCAGCGAGACGAATTTTTAGGGCGAATCAATGAAATAGTGTACTTTTTACCTTTCTCAAAATCAGAGCTGTCTCAACTCGTGGTAAAAGAATTGAAGTACTGGGCTCAACGTGCAATGGACAAACATTCAGTTACTTTGCGAGTAAGTCTTTCTGCCTATTGTAAACAGTTCATAGAGCGGAAACACAAGGCAAGAAGAAACTGTGTTCATTCCTTAAACCTCTTTGCACAGTGGGATAATGATGTCGTCGAGCTCCTCATTTCCGGTTACAACGTCCATTACGGAGCAAGATCGATTAAACACGAAGTGGAGCGCCGTGTTGTTAATCAGTTAGCCCATGCATGTGAAAGCAATCTCCTCATACCTAAATCCACCGTTCAGCTTGTGGCTGTGAATGGCAACATTGGTTTAAAAATTGGCAAGGGTGAGACACTTCTGGATTTCGCCAAGAGTATGCTACCACCACTGAAGAATCTGTAGGTGAAATTTCTTTCGGCTTGAAAATTTTAAACGGAAGTCTGGCTGGAATTGATTTTTGCCAACAATGTCCAAATGACTGATTCCAGCTTCTGCTTACCTTTTCGGGATTGCTGTGAACATTATTTTGTACATGATAAAAGTGAGCGTAAGCAAAAGTAGCTGAGCAATTGACTGAACTTTTTATCTCATTACATATATATACTCTTGCCTAACTGTGACTTGAGCATCAGGCCGGATCTACGAGGGCTTTACTTACTGTAGTGGAGATGTCAGTTGTTGTCGATCAGTGCCGGTGTAGTCTTAAGGCTAATTCCAGCCCACTTAAAGTCTGATAATACGAGATTAAGTCTTACCACAAGATTAAGTCTGTCTTGCCTGTGCATAGACATATATATATAAATATGTTTTTGGAATCGTGGTTGCAGTTTTATGATCCATCATATTGAAGATTAGAGGAATGCGGGTGAAAAATTTTGAGGCACTGCAAGAAAATATATATATATATAAAGACTATTGTTTCAGTATGCAACTTTCATTTTCTAGAGGCCCATCTTTAATCAAATAACGCCTTTTCAGCGATTTGTTCAAAATAAACTTCGACTCAAGTCAGTCAATGCTTTAAAAAGGCGTAACTTCCTTAGCGACTCCTGAAGAAAAGCGTGTATAATACTCTGATGGTTAGACAGGATAGAGCTGGAGGAAGTGAGGAAGTATGGTCTTCTTTTCTTCTGATTCTGGTACAGCCGCACATTCTGGCCTGTAGTTTTATCAGGCATAGGCATAATTATTGTTCCGTGAGTGATTGAAGTTGTTTAAAGCAAGATAAAAATAAGCTTGTATTCTGTTAATTTGTGTAGAGGTAGTGAATTTGTGCTGCATAAACATTTTATGAAGCGGCAATGAAGATGATAAATTAATAAAATTTAATTAAACTGGAAAGAAAAGCAGTGTAGATGTAGATCTTGTGCAACTACATGATGAAGATCAGCCATCCGAACGAATGCCATTCCACTCAAGTGTAAAATATTATCATCCCTACTCAGCTATCACTTTTGATTTGATACTTCTAAACAAATATTGCAATTTTTTTTGCTTGGGTAAAGATTACTTTTATTTCATACTAATTAGTACATTATCTGGTAAATAACGATGGGACTGTTCTAACACTATTGACGTTCCGGCTAGTCTAGCCCGGTTATGTGGTTGCTGACGGTTAACTTGGACCGAGACTTTAAGAAATGCACAGACTTCTATAATTTTTGCTCAGGTTCTCATTGGGATACATATTTAAATAATTGGTATTAATTTTTTGCTGTAGCTGAGAAGATATTCTTAAAATCATAAAATGGGAGACGACCCAGACTACGACAGAGGAGAGAGTGATAAGTATGATGATTACTATCCCAACGACGGTTATGACGACCATTCAGACATGGACAACGGTGGCATGCAAGGTCCACCTTCATTCCGGGGCAGAGGTGGTGGAGGTCCTTGGAGGTCAGTACCGAGCTGAAAGTTTCGAATGGTAAATGCAAGTATAGGTTAAGAATTTAATTTCTCTTGCAGGAGTCCTGGCGGAAACCGTGGTCGTCATTTCAATGATGGGAATTTTCCTAGGGGAGGAGGACCGCGGTTCCGGGGTAGGGGGGGCTTCATGGGAAATAACCGAGGCGGAGGCCATGGCCAGAGAGGGGGTCCAGGTCCATTTATGAATCGAGGAAGATTTCGAGGTCCTGGCCCGGGAGGCAACGACTTCGGAGGCAATAGTGGTGGAAATCATTGGAACAATGGACCATCTCATCATAGTGGAATGGTGTGTATACTACTATTTCTATTTATTGCTTTGCTTTGAAAATGACAGTATGAAACAAAATATGAACTCACTGTCTTAATTCAATAGGGTGGATCTCAATCTGGAGGGGGAATGTTTAATAGTAGCTCAGGCTCAGAAAATGTATGGGCCGAAACAAGGAGTCCTGATGGCAAAATATACTACTACCACACTGTTACACGAGAAACTACTTGGGATAGACCCGAAGGACCCGGTGTCAGAATTGTGCGGCATGATGACGTGAGAATGAACTTTTACCTATACTAAGTAAATGAGTTGGTGATGCGTATTTAATCGTACCATAACAACGATTGTTTGATGCAGTGGTCTGTGAACAAGTCACCCCACCAAGATGGCGGTGGGCCCTCCGTAAGCAAAAATGAACACCAAAATCAGTCACCGAATATGGGTTATCAGCATTCTAACTCCGGTCATGGTCCTGCTGGAAGGCAAAGTTTTCCTGGACCAGATAACCAAAGTCCTGGTTTTCCGTCTGGAAATCTCGGCCCACAAGGACCTGGTAATTAAATAATTTGAAGAACGCCCGTAAAAATGTATTGATTTTCATCATGTTGTTGGAGGTTAACGTTAATATTGCCACCATACAGGTATGCAAGGACCCTCTTCCAACCTACCTGGGGGCCCGGGTCCACGTCTTCTTGGTTCTGATACTAGTCCCGATAATGACCTGAGAAAGAATTCGAATTTTTCAAGTATGGGTCAAGGACAACTTGAAGGTGGCATTGCTGGCCAGCCGCAACAAGATTTGGACAAGGCTTCTGTCGGGCCAATGTTCTCAGGAAATGATAAACCTGGAGCCAGAATGCAAGTTTCTAATGCCCCTGATGGTGTGAATTCGTCACAAATTCCATCTGTCCCTGTCCCTCAGAATTCAGGGGCTATGCCTATGCCGATGCATATGCCCATGATCCCACCTTTTGGGCCATTTGGTGCAGGTGCTCCTCCTCCTCCGTTTGGGCTTCCACCTCCAGCATTTCCACCTCGAGCATTTCCAATGGTACCACCACCATGGGGAATTCCACCAGGAGTACCTCCTCCTGCAGGTGTGCCGCCACCAGCTATGCAGCTAGAACAGCTTGCGATTTCTCAAATTGACCCTAAAATTGTTGCAAAAGCTTTCGAGTGGACAGAACATGTCTCCCCAACAGGAAAAACTTATTATTTTTGTGCCAAAACGCAAACATCAGTTTGGGAAAAACCCTCTGCATTGTTGGAATTTGAAGGTATTGTTTCACAATTAGTAGATTTTAACTTTAATTTTTTGCATAGTTCGTTGAGCTAAGCTTTGACATTGATGCGCTGCGAAATTGTCAGTATGCAGAATTGTTTGTTTTTCGATTTCAGCCGCTAAAATCTCCATTCAGCAGCGACTCAGCGCTGCTCCAACTGCTTTAGCTACAAATGCGGTGTCGAAGGACAAACCCGTGACAGAGAAAGTTGAGACTGATGCTCCCAAAACAAAAGAAATCAAGAAAGTACAAAATGTATGGTACCATGCTGCTTTCCCCGGTGTAATAATTGTTCTTTATATTGAACTGCGAACGAAAGCATCATTGTTCAATTTTTTTGCAGGATAAGAAGTCCAGTTCTACTGAAAAATGCAGACCTATATCTTCTACACCAGTTCCTGGGACACCTTGGTGTGTGGTATGGACAGGTGACAAGCGGGTGTTCTTTTACAACCCGTCTAACAAGACTTCTGTGTGGGAGAAACCACAAGAACTCATCGGACGCTATGATGTGGAAGAATTACTCCGCGCGCCTCCTGATGCATCTAAAACTCACGGGAAAGTTAAAAAAGTGGAAGCAACTAGTACTACCAGTCCGCAGACTCATGAGTTTGAAAAATCAGCCGAATCTTCGGGATGTTTGGAAGCAGGTGCTGGTGAAACCGCAAAAGCAGATGATCTCAAAGAGAAATCTGTCGGGATTTCTAAGCACGATGGGCAAGTCATCCTTTGATTTTTGTCCTATTCACATTAATTACAGCGAAGCTTGCGCTTTGAAGATGAAGAACCTGAATTGATTGAATGTTGTTGTAGAGATGAATCTTTCGAAAAGGAACCTCCTAAAAAAAGGACGAAGAGAGACCAGTCAACTGATGGTGGAGGTAAATGCATGCTTGTTATTTTATTTTTACCCTTACAGTGTCGGAGGGGTGACGGTGATAATGATAATATATTTATGTTTTTTAGAATCGGATGAAACAAGTGAGAAAGACGATGATGTAGTATTGCTCGAAGATGATGAAGCTTCTAAATCAGCTAAGAAGGAAAAGGTTAAAATAGAAACGAAAGACGGATTTAAGGAGATAACAGCGCTGGAAGCAGAAGTTAAGGCTGCCAAGGAAAGGGCTATCGTTCCAATCGATGTTAGAATGCAAAAATTTAGAGAAATGTTAATCGAGAAGCAAGTATCTGCCTTTTCAACTTGGGAAAAAGAATTGCATAAAATAGTTTTTGATCCACGATACTTGTACCTAACTTCTAAAGAGAGGAAACAAGCTTTCGAGACTTACGTAAAGGAACGTGCTGAGGAAGAGCGTAAAGAAAAAAAGAAATTTCTGAAGCAAGTGAAGGAGCAGTTTTTTGCTTTTTTGGAAAGTTGCAATATTTCTCCCAAGTAAGTTTAAGAATTTGTTTTAAATATTTCGATCAAAATGTAAATTATAATCTACGAAAAAATTAATCCGGGCAAATTTTTGCAGAACAACTTACAACGAGTTTTCGCAAAAGTACGGCAGAGATGAACGGTTCCGAAATGTCGAGAAAACGCGAGAACGTGAACAGTATTTTAATGAACACATAGCAGTTCTTAAAAAACGGGAAAAGGAAGAAAGAGCATCTAAGAAAGATAGGGTATGATGCAAATTATTATTTGCTGAATAGTATGAACTTCTCTTTCTTTGGTTCTAACGAATGATTTTATGCCTAGGCCCGGGAAGAATTCGTTGATCTCTTGCGTGAACGTGTAAAAGATTACCACATGAAATGGTCTGAGGTCCGGAAAAGGATTGACGGTGACTCAAGGTATGATGCAGTGGAGGCTGACGAGCGTGAAACTCTTTACAAATCGTTCCAAAAGAAGCTGAAATCAGAGATCAAAAGTAAAGAGAAGAAGAAGAAGCGAGAGAGAAAAGAAAGAGATCGAGAGAGAAAATCCAAAAAAAGAAGTAGCCGTAGGACTGAGAATGTTCTCGGTTTGGATACTATTGATTCAAATGAAGAAGACATGGATGATGATGACAAGAATGAGCCGGGGCTTATAAAAGACGGAGATGATGAAGAGAGAAGCAGTGATAATCGAAATGAGGATATATCGGTGAGTTGGCTTTGTTTAGAATAGTTTTTACCGGAGACAGACTTATTTTAAATTATCAATAAAAAGATTGATAGTCTGTATATTTGTATGTAATTCCCGTTGCGGCTGCAGGAAGAAGAAGAGGGATGCATATCCGATGATTCAGATGACGACATGAGACTTGCTCGGGAGCGCAAAGAACGAGCGGAGGTCAGTATCAGAGAGCGGGAACGCGAAGTACAACGGACATTAGCGTCACACTTGAGAGACAGGGACAAGGAAAGGGAATTTTATCAGCACGAAGAGGCCGTACAGGAATTCCAGGCATTGTTAACAGACCTTGTTCGTAATGCGGATATTACATGGAAGGACGTGAAACGCTTGATTCGTAAGGATCATCGGTGGGACTCTGTAGCTGTATTAAGTCGAGAGGAAATGGAAGACTTATTCAATCAACATATAGAAGCCATTAGCAAGAAAAAGAAGATTAAATTTCGGTAAGAGCTTGTAAGACTGATTATTGACAAGTTAGCCATTTTGTTGCATTTTAATTTTAAATTTATTTATGTGTATAAAATCTTCATAGAGAGCTTCTAGAAGAGTCCAGGGTGAAGCTGAGCTCTTCTTGGAAAGAGGTACGGAAGCGTATAAAAGATGATCCCAGATACCTAAAATTTTCTTCCTCCGAAAAGGTATACATGATAATAACTCCAATTCTTGTTTTAACCGATTGATTTACGTCATTATGGTTTTATCAAACGCTGTTTTATCTTCCTAGAAATGTGAAAGAGAATTCGAGCTGTACAGAAAAGATATGAGTGCTGCTATGAAAGGCGAGTTTCGAAATCTTTTGAAGGTATGTTTTAGCGTGGAACTTTTAAATATATACTGATTGTTCTTACTGATATTTCCATTTTTGCATGAATCAAAAATGCAATCGGAGTGTGTTTATGCAGGAAACAAAAATGCTGACCTACAAGACCAAGCAACAATTGCGCGATTCGCCTCACATCATGAAGGACATCGAGTCGCTCTTAGAAAATGATCGTCGATACTTACAGCTCGACGAAATGAGCGATGAGAGGCATCGATTGATTCTGGAATATTTGGATGATTTAGAGAGGAAAGGTCCTCCACCTCCTCCAACAGCGTCTGAGCCCTCTAGAAGATTGAAAACTGCATAGGAAGTAGTTGCAGGGCAGTCAGGAAAACCGTGCTGTATTTCTGTACGTAAGTAGTTTCTGCAACTTCTTTTACCGTCTGCAATTGGACCTCATATATTTTTTAGTTCGCATATTCTAACAGTCATTGCGATTTATAAATAGATTGTCCAGGATTTATCAGTAGTTTCCTATCCAAGAATCACTCGTAACACATAGGCATACGTTTTTTATTCAGTCAGTTAATAGTATCATATAATGTATTGAGATACATGAGTGCCGTCTGCACATTTTACTCTGGCTTAATCTGTACATTGTGCAAGTTTTTAATCCTTATACTTCTAAATGGTTTTTGTTTCTGTCCTAATTATGGAATAATTAACGTTGAATACGAATTGTTCCATCAATAACATTTCTTGTGCTAGCTCCAAATTACTTAATTTACTGCTATGTTGTTGGTTTAAGATGAGGATGAGGAAGCTAAGGATTAGGAAATTCGAGTCGATTTTTATGGACTGATGAACTGAACGCAGTGGTCAAACCAGCTTCAGTCCTATGTTCCTTTCTTTACGTAGGTCTCTGCTTTGTTGCGTCTAAGTTGCCATTCATTACAAGGAAAGAGTCCCAAAACTTAAGACTTTATCATTCAAGTTGACATTATCTATACATTTCGTCTCCCAAAGGTTTTTGAGAATCCTCTATCGTGGAAAATCTTAATTACGTAAAAAAGATAGCATGTAGCTAGGATCTGGTTGGGACGAATTAAATTTAAAGCTGTTAGTTAGCTCTCGGCAATTAAGATGCTGATACTAATGTATAAGGAATTAGTAGAGGCATTTTCCGCTGATGGTACATCAGATGAAAATATCCTGCGTACTAGTGTTGAAATGGGTAATTGTTATGACTTGAGTATACCGGCTAGTCTGGCAAAAATAAATTATACACTTTTGCGTAACACTTTGTGTGCGGCAAATCGCAGCTTCGACTATTATAGTTTATGTGCATTAGGCTGGTCTTATGAGGAAGCACAGTCTAGTACAACCGTTATAATACATGACTCCCGGCCACGCGAAAACTCCTTGAGAGGGAAGGAGATAATGGCGAGAGATTGCAATAAATTAACAGCTCCAAGCTAGCAAATGTCTAGATACACGCCAAATTAAAGCGACAAAAACTCTAAAATTTCCGTGATTATGAAAGTTGTGCATTGGAATTACGAATTGACAGGCTTCTTCTTATAAGTTGCCTTTCCTGGACTTGGGATAAGGAAGCTTCCAGCCGTTGATTGACGCTGACTTTGGCAACGTTCTGAAAGCAACCCACGATTCAGATTGAACACAATGTGATTCGTACTAAAAGAAGCAGGAAATCGTTTCTTTTCGTGGGCAGCGCTACCTTGATGTGAGAATACCAACACCATCGGTCAAGAACGATACACCCACCGTACTTGCACATGGTGACACACTTCTGAACTTACAATGTCAGTCATGACCGCCCACTAAGGCAAATATCCTTCCCTCATTGCTGCCTCCCTTGTTGTTGTTGGTGTGAGAACAATTACTCGTAGTCGACTCATTTCCTTGGATGCCTGCAATTGCAATCACACCTTAGTTACCACTTGTACACACTTGAACAGCTCATGGCTGTTGGTATGTGTAAGCCAATTTGCAATTTGTTATCTTTAGAATTTTCCTTAGGGATAGGAAATCATAATCCTTACGCATCAATTGAATTATTATCAACCCTCCATCTTGAAATTGTATTCCCTTCAGGTCTATGACCAAGTGAAGTGGCAAGTTAGCTACGTGAAGAAGCTGATGACAAAAATTGACATGCAAAGAGCGAGTTTGAAAATAAGGGAATACGTTACTCTTATGAACTCGGCCCAAGCAAGAAGACGGAGGAAGAAGGATCCGACAAGAAAAAGGCAGAGGAAGAAAAATTGTGGCTGAAAACGATCGTGCTAATGTTATAAGGTGAAGACACGAAGATGCGAAGATGATGATGCTATTCATCTCCTCCTGATGATGATGAGCAGATGAGTGCTGCTTAGCAGGCGAGCATCGCAGACTCTATCTTCTTATTCACAGCAACTTGCCAACTAGCAAATTATGACGAGTTGCTGTTCTAATCTTGTTTACTTCAGTCTCTATTACGAAAATGTAGTCGTTTCAGCAAAACTAAATTCTAGCAATCCAGAAAAGCAGCCGACTGTCTCGGCTGGAGGCAAATGCCTGGGTACAGATTGCATATGGCATATGAATGGTGCCGTGATCATCATTGTTTACTATCAAGTGCTGTTCAATTGCAAGTGCACATGATGACGGAATGTGAGAAGTGTAGTGTGAGTGAAGAGTTTACTCGTGGATACGAGCGAAGACAGAACCCTGCTACACCAGTGTTGTTGTAAAGCGGAGCTCGTTAATAATTTACCCCTCTCTCACGCTGGTGCTTCAGTCAGTTCATTCATAGTGGCGAGACGCTGGTTCGATTACACTTTTATTCACTAGTTGCTTAATTAATAGGTTAGCAGTAAGTACAAGTGAACCAAGGATAAATTTTAGCAATTAATCCGTCCTCATGAAATTCTTTGTGAGTGGGTGCAGTGAAAAATTTTTGTGATATTTGTCAGAAAAATTAGGCAGCTACATACAAACTTAAGATTTTTATGCTGTTAACTGCGAGTTCTAGTGAATTTTTCAAGTATGCGGCAAAGATTTGCTCCCGCTTTGCAGTCTTCGAAATTCAAGTATTTAATTGAGTGAAAAGAGATCATTTCGATTGTTCGTGCCTTCACCGGTAGCTTTCAATACAAGTTGCATGTGTGTTGAAACGAATTCGATGAAGAAGACCTGAAGACCTGACAACTCTATGAAGCAACAGGTTGTGCCGAAATGCTGCTAGCACAATTATAGTGTAATTCAGGGAATTACCTAGACCAAACGCTCATTTTAGTACAATCAGGTAAAGACATTTCATTTTTTCTAGTTCAGGAGCGTCCAGTATAACATGCGAGTTAATTGAGTTTAGCATGAAAGGTCTGTATATAATCTAACTTTACTGCCTCTTGCCTTGACTTGCTATTCCTTCTGGTGCTTTCACCACTATTGGATCTGATGAAATATCGTTGAAACAAATTATCTAAAGTGTAAATTCATTTATCTGCGTGGTCCCTTGTCAGCAGTTCACTAGTTGTCGTCATGTTTTGCGGTTTAGTTGATCAGCTCAAGCTCAAGGCGCAGTCTCACAGCCGGAATGTACATAGTTCAAATATGATAGGTGTTTTTCCTTTCACAGAACCGTTTATGATCCATGCGGCTTTGTGACATTAATATTTCTTCAGCCAAAACTGAAACTGCGACAGACTCTTGTCAACTTGACTTTGTCACTGCACTATGAGCGGAGGAGGTGGAGAATAGAAGAAAAGCGCTCACCTTTCCATCTCTGTCTTTTCTTCCGTAGTTTGTTGCATATTATTCTGCAGGAAATCGAGAGAAGGCCATTAGGAATTCATGTGTGGGAGGATGCGGGATGAGGCAGTAGAGATGACTGCAGTGCGAAGAAAAGTTAATGGCTGTGCTTGAGAAACAGTAGGATTTGACAGTATTGTAAAGTTGCATGAACCTGAATGATAAATCAGATAGAGCAGATAGAGCAGAGGTTCTCAAATTGGTAGGTAGGCGAAGGTTAAAATGAAAGGTGGGCAAGGTGTGCTTAACTGCTTGAGGAATCGTCTTGTTTATAGTCTGTCTACGTTATATCGAGCGTGTTTCGATGAGGTCATTGATTTTTTTAAAGCTAAGCTACTCTGCACAGTTACGTTTTATAGGTAGCTGTCCTGTTGCTTGATCGAAGGGAAGAGCCGCATCCTTCATTTGTTAGAAGCGTAATCTTGAAGCAAATTAGATAAGATAAGGAAAAAGAAAGGCTGCTTGAGACCTCATGTTGACGAATGCAAGACATATCGTGAACGTGTGTCTGCGTAAATGCATGCGTAGGAGATAGAATCAGCATGAGAGGTATTTTAAAGTAAGGCGAGCCACGATCGGCATGGGAAAGACGTGACTTGGAATCGATTTCTGGTCTTCTAGATTCTTGATTAAAGATACAGATTTCTGACTTGGCAAGGAATGGAGAAGATGTTTAAATTTCTCATACACTACACGCTTCTGCACTCCCAAAAGGCTGAGAGATGTGCGAGTCGGGGAAGTATAATATCTGCGGGGCAGCTCAATCCGCATCTGCTGCTTGACATGTGTGGAAAAATGCATAGAAGATTATCTTGAATTCAAACTCACAGGGAAAACTGCATGCGCTCCAAAGCTACTTAATCACTCGCTACCCCACCTGAGAATTGGTTAATTGCACAGAGTTCATGATCACCTTCAGTAATAAGTAGTTAAGAGCCTACCATAAAGGTTCATCCGTTATGGAAAGTCATTGTAAAGCTTTGAGACCAAGCATGTGTATGTAGCCTGGTCACCCTTTTAAAATTATGGCTGCAAGCGTGCCGCATTAAAAGAATACGTTTAGTAATACCTGCGGCAGAATTAGTTGCGGAGTTGACTCGCTTCTCACTGTATTTGGCTATGGAAAAATTTGACAGAATATTTGATTCATGGTAGCAGCCATTCCTAAGATATTCATGCGGTCTTTTTGCAGTGAGACAACGTCGCAAGTGATATGCATAGGAGAGGAAGACAAAACATGATCTCAAGTTACCACCAATACTTCCACTTCATGAGGGAATGAGAGAACAGACCAGGGCAGCTAACTTTGTTCTGCGGGTGTGAAGAAAACTTTCTGTGATTGCTAACCGGAGGTACTACAATACACCCAGGGTAACATGGCTGGGAAAGTGACAACGTTGAGTTTCGGCGTCTTTCCCACAAGACCCCCTCCACCAGTTCTTGTCCGCTTTTACAATGGACATAACGACAAGTTGAGCAGAACCGGAAGCGATACACTCGTTGAGTCGGACAGATGCTCATGTTGTCCGTACGGTTTCCATATTGACCGAGATTTCGTCCCGTTCACCAAAAATATGCTCTCCCGAGAAGCTGATGCTAGTAAGCTGCAAGAACTCAGGTCGAAACTCAGATCTCAGAGAAAATCTATGGACAAGTTGCTCGGCGTCCCGGTCACTAGATCAGAAAACGTGAGTGGGAATACATAAATCGTTAATTGAATCAAAGGCAGTTGCCCTGGCACTAGTAAAGGTGCTTGTTATTGCTACAAGGAAAGTTATGCATGGTAACTATGGCATTTACAGTGGAAATACGAGACCTTATCAAGAGCTTCTGTTGATGTGTGGAAGTCCAGACGAGCTTCGCTGGAACGTGAGAGTGATAATAGGATTGACCTTGAAAAAGACTTGAATGTGCCAAGGCATGAACCATCGCATTCAACTTTAATTACGGACACCACATCGGGTGATGAATGCTGCTTGCAAGCTGCTGTTCAAGACTTTGAAAACTGTCTCACAAGAACCAAACCTGGACCGGGAGGCATTCTGTCGTACACCATTCCAGATTCGTCAAAGTTCCATACTTTTCCAAGACTGAGACCAGCCACTAGCAGGAGCGATGCTGAGGAGTTGCAAAAGTTGTTTTCTAATAGCAATTACCGAAATAATGAGCAGGTGGTGTATTTCATCATTCTATGTTTTTACCCAAGCTTGGAAAACAAGTTTTCGGTCGAAGTTTTAGCCGATGAGAATCCTGATACTTGGGTTTACAGGTAAAAGTACCTCAGGAGATACCTCGCTATTCCACAAGTGAAGCCGTCGCTGATTCTAGTGTCCCAGGTGACCTTCGCGGTAAACCACCACCGTTTAGTCGAAGTTCCAGCTCATATATAGAGGGTGCTCAGTTAGAGACAAGAATAAGGGAGCTGGAGGAACAGCTGAAACTTATACCTGAACTCCAGGTAATAAAACTCCAAAAATAATGAACTCCACGTTCAAAAATCAATCCCAAGTCATTGGTATGGAAATTTGGAATTATCAAAACATTGTTTCAGGTCAAAGTCACGCTTTTGACTGAGGAGAAGCGCCAAGTCATGAAGCTTTTAGATTCCGAAAAACGAAAACGAGCTTCGGTGGAAGAACTTGTAGAGAAATTGTCAAGTACTAAGCATGAAGGTGATGGAAAGGGAATCGGAGACTCCGTCTACAGAAAAACTGTATGTGATAACGACAGAGGTCATCAACCGGCCGTTGGGACGAAAGTAACAAGGGATACTGGAAATTCTCCGATTCACATATCAATGAGGTAAAATGCTTTTAATACCCTGGCCCCTTTGAAAGAAATCATAATAATCTTTGTCAATATCTTTAACTGAGCTTGTTTTTAACTTTAACAGATGCGTTGGGGTAGGAGAAGAATTCGGTTTAGAAAAGCCCCAACTGTTCCGAAGAGCTGATTCATATTCCCCAACCAGTAGCCTTACAGGAACCAAGCGGAGAAGGATTCGATCAATTGATACTGGAGTTCAAGTGACAGAATCCGATTTGGGAATTAAGATTAAAGATCCAGTTTTGCAAATTAGTGAGACTGAAGATATAGGTGTTCAGGTTCAGTTGGAGTCTTCAATCCCAGCAAATGAAATACCGGTTACACCTACAGTGAAGACAAAACATGTAGGAGTAGTTGCAAAACCACGGACTTTGGATGTAGGCATCAATTCAAAGGTACATACAGACAATTTTGTGTTCCTCCCTTCTGCTAAAACTTTCAGAACTCGAGTAGGCGTTACAAGTGTTCGAAACTATTACTACTTTTTGCAGCCTAACTCAAGAGATTACGGGATAAATCCGATTGTAGCAGTAAAAAACACCAAAAGTGTAGGAATCATGGTTCGCTTCGAAGTTGAGTCCAAGTCAGCTGGCACGCAGAGAAGCAATGACTTAAACACTACAAGTTATAAACTGCCAAACGTGATGCAGGAAAACAACTTTGATTCCGCTGACATGAATCAGGAAGCCAAAAAACAACTGGAAGCAGAGTCAAAAGCTGTTGAAATCGTACCTGCAGTGAAGGGTAAGGGTAGTTCTTCAAGACCTGAAACCCTATCTCAAAGTCCTCCTACCGCCCTTGGTGAAATCAAGCCTACATCTAAGATACCTCGACTATCAACGCCTACTTCCCCGAAAGCGGATAGTAAAAATGTTGAAAATGTACCTCTGGAAGCTTCTAGTAATAGTAAAGACTACGAGACCCACAAGCAGACTGAAAATATCCCTGAGCTTCCTGCTTATGAGCAAACAAATCCTGACAGTACACTTGGTAACCGGGCATCTTCCGATACCTCCGACGAGGAAAATCTCACTCCAGATCGAGGAACTGAAGAGATGACAAAAGAGTCCTCCAGTGATAGAATTTCGTCGACGCCAACTCCTAACGAAAAGTATGCCTCCTAAGTCTCATTATTCTGTAACATGCAAAAGCCGAATCACAATCAAATCACACAGAAAAAAGATAGGGTTCTAGCGTTTTTCCAGGATGAAAGTATAATAGATTCTTCTGACAATACTTTGCAGACGAACTCCAAATAAAGAGCTGATGGCTGCCCTGAAAGTTCTCAATGATGCGCTGCTTCGAGGACGAACTACGAAGCAAGTCACCGCGGCCATCAGTATCATACTTCGCGAGTGGTTTCAGGTAAATGCTGATCTTGCGACCCCGAATGCAGATTTACGGTCATACTTCATGTATCCAGTCTTCTAAAAACTATTTCCATGATTAAGGTTGCCGGAACAAAAACAGCTAGTCCAGCAGATGTGGAGGATTACCTCGACATTTTTGAGGGGTTTTCACCTCAGCTCTTGCGATACATCGTGAATATGCCAGATGGAAATGTAAGTGTCTTGTGGTGCTAACTTACAATCAGGGTCGTGTCAGAATGATTTGATAGCACCGAGTTTAAGACTTTCTGATAAGCGTGCAAATTAAATAAGAAATAAGAACGTCTAAACATCTTGCTTATAAGCAGGATACAAGTGGAAACGGTTTTTGGCAAAGCTAACTTATTATAAACGTTATCGTTTTATGGTTACTAGGGTAATACAGCGATGCACTACGCGGTATCACATGGAAACTTCGATGTTGTTTCCATTCTTCTTGACTCTAAGGTCTGTGATCCCAACAAAGCCAACAAAGCTGGGTATACCAGTGTGATGCTTGTCAGTTTAGCAAAAATACTTTCTGAAACTCATCGACAAGTGGTGCGCAGGCTCTTCAGTATGGGTGACGTGAATATTAAGGCCGCACAAGTAAGATACAGTCAGTAACTTCATATATCGTAGGAAATCTTATGTTGGTTCAAAACTCATCGGAATTCACTGTTTTTTGTGTTTTAGCATGGCCAGACAGCTTTAATGCTAGCTGCTTCGCACGGACGACTTGATACAGTACGACTGCTGCTAGAAGCTGGAGCTGCGATCAACATCCAGGATGAAGATGGTAGTACTGCTTTAATGTGTGCTTCCGAACACGGTCATGGTGACATTGTAAAATATTTCCTAACCCAACCTGATTGTGACCCGCACATTAACGATAATGTGAGTAGCTCTCTAAATGTCTTCACTATCCTGGTTAACCTTCAGTTTTTGGTACAAAACAGATTTTACTGTTTCAGGATGGAAGCAATGCTTTGGGAGTTGCAATGGAGGCCGGTCATAAAGACATAGGTGTAATGTTGTATGCCCATATGCATTTCGTTGCCCCTAACAACTCTCCAACCTCGCCTTCGAGCTTGAAAGGACGCCATTCACGGAACGGCTCGTCTAGTGCTTCTCCAATTAGCACAGGCAATAACTCCCCTAAATCTCCCAGTCATAAAGCACCTAAGTAACCCTTCATAATTCCTCTACAATTCTATTCCCAATTAAGATTCACACGTTACTACCCTTGTTAACTGATGCTCTAAAGACATCTAGCGCTAGCATAAGCAGTGCTTTTTATTGCGAGTTTGAATATGTCGTACCTTTTGTAATGGAATTTTGGAACGCAGTCATTTCATACTCTAATATGCCGAACTCCATCATTTCTTGATCACTCTGTTGTGCCTTGAACTGTTCCTGACTGCACGCCTACACCACCGATTTCCAAAACCTGCCAATTCATGCCTGTCCTCATAGTAACGGTTATAGTAAAAACTAATCTAACCAAAGCTGTCATCAACTCTCAACGTAGTGCATATGAAAAATTGTACTGCTATATTTGCTTTCAAAAGCATTTAAAGTAAAGAACCGCATGCGCAAGATGTTTGACTTATTTCCGGTTTACATTTGATTCTGAAGGGTAGCAGCTTCTTCTCCATTTAACTTCATTCGGTACGCTTAAAAATTATGACACGGTGAATCGCTAATGAGAATGAGATTTGGAAAAAGTGAATGATTGCTTCGGAAAGCTAATATTGCCGGGTTATTACATTACCAAATGTAAGCAATTAATATTAGCACTTGGACATATATACAAAATCTTGAGTTTCTATATATAGCAATAGCTTACAAAATTCTACAGTGTTGTTATTGCTACCAACAGTATTGCTCGATTTCACTTCATATTTTTTCAATGGGCTATTAAGTCGACGGAGAATCAAAATATTACAATTCTAAAGCCAAGTTTTCATGGCACATGCTATTGACAGCATACTGGCAAATCACCTGACGAAACATAGCAAAAGAAGTTAATTCATTTTAAATTTCAAACATCAAAACAATCATTCTCAGCCACTAAATACAAGGAAAAGCGTAGGAACTCAGCAGTCGAACAAAAATAAACTGTATCTCATGACTATTTCGCATGGCCAATATATCGTGCCTGGTAACTTTGACTTCACTTCATCATATACGAGGATTTGATAAGAACATATTAAGCCCTCGGTTTTCAGTCGTTTACGCGGCATTCTAGAGCTACCAATAATTTAACCGGGATTTAAACTTGGTAACATGTTTGAGATACAAAAGTTTGGCAATATTGCTGCAAATATTGTTATGCATAGCATCTCTCACATCTAACGAAGGCATCATTGCAGTCTAAACTCAAAAAGTAACAGGAAGCCACCCATTCCCCATTATCCTTTCAGAGATCGAGAGAGGACTCCAACTTTGCCCATTAATTTCCCAGGCACCCCTCTACCATCTTCAAAAAGGCTCTTTACAATGACAGTCTGTGAAAAGACGTAATATCACCATGAAATAACATCAAGCTTTGTAGAACCTACCTATTCGATACGCAACAATTACCAGTTAATTACCTGCAAGAAGCCGATAAGGAGCATCAGCACAATGTTGACAATTGACCAAAAATTTACTCTTTCGTAATTGTGCTCAATTGTACTTCTATCACGAGATTCTACTTCTCGGAATTCCTCCTGCAGCCGAGCAAGCCGTGTAAAGTGAACTCTCACACGGTTTGTTATTTCCTAAATGATGAAATACGAAGTCAAATACTTTTCCAGAGCTAGCAAATGGATTAATCGATATCGAATCCCGTCTATCACATACCTTAATATCATCAACTTGAACATCATAAACACCTTCAGGCACAAAATTGGCATCATTTGTGTCTGCCCAGCTCGCTTCATCGTCATTCTCGACAGATATTCCGAAAGCAATCGATTTTACGCTAAAATGACTGAACGTGTTATCGAAGCATATCCTGTAAACTCCGTCCACTTGCAATGGTAAGCTAAAAAACATAATTTTTTGCAAATTAGCAACGACTCTTCGAGCATATATGTGCAACTACCACAATGCGATTCAGTATTCAACTATGCTAACGTCACTTACTTGTGATTGGACTCAGATTTCCGGAACTCCGACACTATGGGCCGATTGAAAGGATCAAAAACTTGGAAATTGATGTCTAAATTCCCTTGTGAGGCAGATATGACCGTGTAGTCAATATTTAACGTCTTGCCCGTGACACCATTTTCGTAGAAACAGTCTTCTTTCCCCGGCAGTACATGTGTCGTCAAGTCAGTTGATCCTACAAGTTGGATTATTCCAATAAGAAAGATCCACAACCGAGTTTGTAACACCCTTATTTCCATTGTTGGGGGCTGCAATACAAGAACACCCTAGTTGCAACTTTTAATTACCGGTATACAAAGAGAATCTAATCTTCACCGTACAATGTGCGAGCTCTACAAATGATTAGCTGGAAAGTACAGCTAATTGAAAATAAAAATCCCTTACTAGTTTCTTAGTCAGCTCATTTACTACAACAAGAACAAAAATTGCAGGTGTAAACCTAATTCACTAATGGAGATGTTCCTGCCACGTTGTACTATGCGTGTTCTAGCCTGAAACTACAAACAATAGTAACTCATTACTCATTACCAATGTGTAGTTAACATGCAAATAAAGTTTACCTTTAAATTATCGTGCGGCTAAAGCAACTGCCACAATATTAACTTTCACCTGCGTACATACAGCTTTGCTGTTTCAAGTACTTACACTTATGTACATAAGGAAATACAGATTAATATTTCTATGTTCCAGTTGTGCCAAGGAGCTCTATTTACCAAAGAGACCAAAAAGTAAAGGTCACTCTGTACGTTTTGGCAACTTTTTCCTCAAGACAAGCACCTGCATGCATACAATGTGACCTCGCACATTTCATTTTAAAAGTTTAGGATTTGCATTGGAGATTAACGATACGGATTATTATTTCCCTGATTACTTTTATTCGCGAACCCAATCAGCATTTTTAAGGACCAGTTTAAGCACGCATGAAGACATGCTATATAACATGGCTGTCCATAGCTACTGAATGCCAGCCATGCGTCTTGCGGACGGAGTTAAAAGCCCAAATCAAACGTTGCCCATAGGAGCGCAGCATTAGCAACTCCATTGAAAATCGACCAATTTATCTTGACGCAGAGCAGTTATTCTTAGGCAACTGTTCTGTGCTGTGGTCTCCTCGCACCTATAAACAAGTTTACTACCCGATACATTCGTCAGTGTGCATTTCTGCTGGAAGAAGTGCGTGTTTTCGGTGACATGCCTTGCAGTTCCTGCCTCAAAATGCTGGTTCGACAGTTAACGGACTTGTGTCTCTCAGTACTTACACACTTCAAAAATCGGACGATTTCATGAAGGCAGCTAATTTTAAAAATTGCTGAAAAGTGTTCATTGCTTTAATTACTTGGTTGAGAACCAGAAATAGGAACTTAAGAAAAGAAGCACATTTATTTAGTATTGTTTGCATTTCGGAAGACGATGTTCGTGAATTTTCATCAGAACTGGGAAGAAAGGGTTGCAAATTGAAAATTTGGAGTTTAATTCCTATTGCAATGGATGAACCGCAGGTAATGTACCACAGAAAATCAGCGTATTCTCGAAGAGGTACTGCAAGACTATATCTCTTGCTGACTTGATTTTGTTTTTCAATTTGCCAGGGAGTCATTTCTATCGTATGGGTTTCTGATAAACTGGGAGCAGCATACTACGATCCAGAAACATTTGAGGTAATTGTCTGTATGTTTTAGGTACTAAATTATCCCTTTGATCGTTATTACGGTGTAGCTTTACGCAAGGTGAGGAAGGACCAAATAAATATAGGTTTGTTGCAGTTACAGCTCTTACCGGATATTGTTGAGTACGCCTCCCAAAACTTCGTTGTAATGAATTCTTTATTACGAAACGTAAACCCGAAGTACATCATAGTAAGCGCGCGCCAAGATGCTAGAGTCATAGCTGAGCTGAAAAGTTTCTGCAGTGAAAATCGTGGCGCAAGTGGTGGTGGCTCAGCCGTTCGTGCTGATGAGAGCCATGAGCGATCGCAGTTGATGATTCTTCAGGTGAAAGATTTCGCTCCAGACCCTGGACGAGAACGCCTGGAAAAGCAGAAATTGCCGGATGAGAGCGAGGACATGAGCGAAGAGGAGCACTTGATATTTATCCGAAGCAAAATTCCTTTCCATCAAAATTTGATGGTTAGGGCTGCAGGTTCGTTGCTACGATTTTTGGACAAGACTTCACAAGAATTGCTCCACATCAGACTTCGGAATGGGGTACTTCCAGTTCTAAATATGCCGTTGTTGTCTCTGTAAGTTGACATTCCTCTCAGTAATTCTCAGTAATTGCATGCTGAACTTTTCAATGGACAGACGCGATGAATGGTTTACTCAAGAAAGAAAATGAAAAATTGCAGGAAAAATATGGTAGCGTTGGATAGCTCGTTTTGGAGCAATTTGCAAATATTTCCAGACGAAAATAATCCAAACGTTACCAACACACGAGTTGCGCCTCAGGGGCCTAAGGATTTGAGCCTCTTTGGAGAATTGAATGGCGCTGTTACTCAAGCTGGAAGCAAACACTTGAAATCTTTGTTGGCTCATCCAACTCGCGATATTGATATATTGAATCGTCGATTGGATGTTATTGAATACTGTGCTTCTCCTGCGAATTCTGCATTCGTCAAAACTGCACGGAAGTACCTCAAAGGAATTAGAAGTATACCGGTAACTGAAAGCAGCTTGAGCTTAATCACACGTTTCGTTTAACAGTTTTCTCTGTTCCTCAATCCTGAATCTTACCATCACCGTTTGACTTGTTGCAGAAACTACTGATGGATATGCAAACAACGAATATCAGTTGGATTGATTTCCATAAAACTCTCTCAAACATCATTCTTCTCATTGAGCTTGTTTCTCATCATTCCCAGCGAATCGAGCTATTTGCAGAAATAGCTGAACCAAATCGAAAATTCCAACTTAAAAACCTTACCGATGAAATGTCTCGTGTGATTGATCTAGAAGAAACCAAGAGATGCAATCGATTCGTTCCTAACGCTGGCCTCAACAATGATCTGGATAGCCGTATGTTCTAAATAAATTAAAATGTAAACGCGTTCCTTTGCGTGGTATAATATGGCATAAGATTTGAAATTGGTAATTATCCTACCCTAGGCCGAAGACAGTACAAGTGCCTGCCGGACATCATGACTTATGTAGCGGA
This sequence comes from Sminthurides bifidus, assembly GCA_009872375.1. Taxonomy (NCBI): domain Eukaryota; kingdom Metazoa; phylum Arthropoda; class Collembola; order Symphypleona; family Sminthurididae; genus Sminthurides; species Sminthurides bifidus. Next base: position 22,603 of record VRMD01000027.1, read on the forward strand.
AGAGGAAATTCGCAACACTCCAGGTGCTGTGCAAACGTGTTCCATTTCGTTCATTCCTGAGATAGGGTTTTTGCTTGCCATCCAGAAATGGGAAGAAGGCCTTACGGATGAACAGCTTGCTATTGAGGGCCTCGAATTAATGGTAAGGTAATGATAAACTTGGCGAACATGAGAAGGGTAATGGGGTTTACAAACACTATTTTCGTTTTATTCCAGTTTTCCTGTGATGATGTGGCATACTATAAAAGTGATCGATGTAAAGGTAAGTAATGGTTATCCTAGATTTGGAGTCCACATAAAGAATTCAGCAATATCAATTTTAACCTGCCTTAACGGTCTACAGAAGTTGATACTGCACTGGGAGATTGTATTATCCCGATCATTGAAATGGAAACCTCGTTAGAGATTGAACTCACGCAATTCGTCCAAAAATTCAAAGACTTGTTACTGAGAGTGCATAATCTCATAGCAGAATTGGACTGGTATGTAAAAGCTAGAACTAACACGCTTACTTGGAACCTTTCCGTATAATCTAAATCATTATGATGCATGCAACATGATAATGTCCATGAACTTCACATTTTTACTGAAACCATTGTAGCCTTATGGGACTCGCGGTGACTGCTCATTCGCATGATTATGTACGCCCGAATTTCACAACAGACCACCGTTTTGTGATTCAAAATGGTCGGCATCCGTTGGTAGAACTACGCATGCAAGTTGTACCTAACTCGACCGAAATGCAAAGCTGGGAAAAATTAGTGTTGCTGTCAGGGCCCAATGCTGGTGGAAAAAGCGTGTACTTGAAGCAGGTACCTAGAGTTTACTGTGAAAATAATTTTGACACAAATCCTACATTTTAAGTTTTGAATTTTGATCAGGTTGTGCTGATAGCTTACATGGCATTAATTGGCTCTTTCGTACCTGCTACTGCGGCTTGGATTCCTTTATTTGATAAATTATTTGCGGTCGTCGATTCCGCTGAATCCATTACTTGCAACGCGTCAACGTTTCAAAGAAGTATATCCCAGGTAAGAAGCTTTCGGCCGTGAAATATAAAGATGAGCAAGTCTAAAATTTCCTGGACATTCATTAAGAAAAATTCAATTGATTTCAGCTGTCGTTGGCCATCAGTAATTACACCAAAGATTCGTTGCTAGTCATAGATGAATTTGGAAAAGGTACAGCAGAAACGGATGGTCTGTCCTTGCTTATATCAGTTGTTGAACACTTAGTAGATCTTGGTGAGAACTGTCCACTGGTGTTTCTGTCTACACATTTCCATTCTGTAGTACGCCATTTTCCTCCCACACAAATGTTGAAGACGAAGGTATGATTGTGCGGTTTAAGTCCGATTTACCGGCTTTACCTTCTCAAATTGTTCGATTGTATACATTCTAATTTGAACTTATTTTCAAGAAAATGGAATTTCAAGAAACTGACGAATCAGTTGTATTTATGTACAAAGTGATAGATGGATTTTCGTCCTCCAGCTTCGCATTTGCCGTTGCACAACGTTATGGCTTAACAGAACGGCCTCTGTCTCGGGCAAGAGAGGTAACGTTTTTCAGTTGTTCTCAACGTCGAAAAAAGTCACAGTGAATTATTACTTTGTCGTTGTTCCAGGTGTATGAGGTTGTTCACAACCATCAGGACGAATGCACTTTGTATAGAACAAATGAGAATGGTGGCCAACATAGCGACGATAATCCCAGGAAACCTTTGCTTATGGCCAGGAAGGCAATGCTGGAGATAGCGGATGTTGCAGAAGCCGAAATTGATGATCCTCATAGCGCCAGGAGAAAGTCAGAACTAATTTTTAGCCTCAACTTGTCACGTACATGATCCAATTTTGAAGACCAGACATTTAGCTGCTGTGAAGGAATTTTTGAAACAGCAAGTTTCTGTAAGGTATGTTCCGCAGCTATAGTACCAATGATGGGACAAAGTTTTTGCTGTTGTTGCGCATTAATCTCAATCTCCACGCTGGACTTGGATGGAAATTATTGTAAGAGCTGTATTGCCACAAAATGTTCGCTTGTAAGACATGTGAAGGTTTTGCAAATAGAATGTTCTCTTGATGGCTCGGCGGCGTCATATGTTAATCTGTCAATCCTTTGAACGCTAATTATAACAACCTATTCGCATGGTTTTATGACGAAAGTTGTACGTCTGCAATAAGAATAAATGAAGCTGCGCCGTTTTCGTCCAGAATTGGCGGAAGAATCTACAGGCGCGTCGTCTTAAATATTTGCATGAATGAAAACAAGTTTATATTATTTATTACGAATATTTTTTTGCCATTTTATTTATGCGCACCTGATCTAGCCTCTTATATTGTTCACGGAAGTGTTAAAGTGCTCCCAGAAGGATTTCATACGATTAATTTTTATACATTGTAGAGGACAGCTGATTCATGTCTATGTTTCCTCTTCCTGTTATACGTTATATAGCTGGTAGAATGCAAACGAAGACTTTAATGTTGATTCTGGAAACTTGAATTTCTGGAAAGATGTAGGGATTTTATTTTCTGAATTCAGCTCCAACTGAACAGCCAACAAAGCGAGCTATGTGTTTCACTTCAGTGAATGTATTTTAATATCCTGAAAAGGGAATTGAAGTTATACTAGCACGTGTAAATAACATGACGTGACCAAAATCAAAAAATGAGCCGTATAAAAGTTTCTGGTGCTTAGGTGTGCTATCGCTTGTTAAGTGCATAATGTTAATATTTTCAGAAACATGGTGTTAATGGATATTTTGCCGCACGCGCCAATTACTGTTAGTTCTGTTTAGTCATGTGATGGCATAAATTTTAATAACTCAGCTCAAACTCATTACAAGTTTCATTTGTTGCAAATGAGCACGCAAGAAAGTCATCACTGAAGTTATAATGTGTCCAGGTCTGACGAAGTTATTGTGAAGATCATGTAGGAATGCAACTAAATTTGGTGAGTCATGAGTAAATGACGCAGCCAGTGGAATGATTGCAATTTTGAATATGCAAATCTGAATCTGAAATTTAATGCATGACAGGTTGCTATGCTCGATGGGAAAGTGGCCTCTCGAGTTAAGTCAATTCAGAAACGGAAACTTCAGCGCTGAGGTTCTTAAATATGTGCCAATGCCGAAGCCAAAAGTTACGTTGCAGGATTGTTAATGAAGTTAAAAAGGCTTCTCCCCAAGAGCAAAATCGAGATGGAAATGTATCAATTTGCGCTGCATTCATTCTCATACTATTACACCTTGTTCCAGTTGGGGCGGAGGTTCCGGGTAAAGTTAAAGGATTTAATAACATTATAAACTAGTTTGATACGGAAAGGCTAAATCAAAGGTTTGTTTCTCAGATGTCACGAATGTCACCTTGGGCTACTTGACAATTGTGAAAGGGAATGTTTTGAATCGTCAAGGGATCTTAATATCGGGAGCCATGACACTTGCCATATCTGAAATCAATAGTAACCCGGACCTGCTACCAGGAGTTAACTTAGTACTTGAATGGGGTGACACAGAAGGTGAAACCATCAAAGGGACCAAAATATTAACAGAAATGCTGTGTCGAAACGTTGCAGCGTTTTTCGGTCCAGAGATTTCTTGTGCCGTAGAAGCAACGATAGCTGCAGCATGGGATCGTACAATGATCTCTTACGTAAGTTAAGTTTGCTGGAAATGAGACAGAAGTATTGATGGCACAAGGACAAATTTGAGAAGATTTTCCAACATGGATGGCTTGGCTCATTGCAGCGTTGTGCCGATGGCGATGTTTCTGATAAATCAAAGTACCCTACCTTTGCCAGAACAGAAGCTCCGGACACTCAGGTTGTGAAGTACGTTCGATCATTACTGGATCACTTCCACTGGAGAAGATTTACAATCATTGTCGAAAAGACTGTTCGCTTCACAACTGTAGCGAATGCCCTGGAGCGCACTGCCCTGCTGAATAATATGACTGTCACTGATAAGATCGAACTGAATATCCCTGTGGTAGAAAATTGGTTTGAAGTCATCCAGAAGACCAAAAATACGACAAGAAGTAAGATATATGCAAATTTAGATACAGCTTCTTTAAACGTCTCATCTTGCTCATGTATTCATCAGTGTCATGTTGTGAATATTTTACATATCTTCTACTATTTCAGTATACGTTTTTATTGGAGAAGAAAGTAATCTTGTCGAGATGATGAAATTCATGCAGGATCTGCAGCTTTTTCAGCATGGAGAGTATATGGTCATCTACATAGATATGATGACATACTCAACTAAGACCGCTTACAAATACTTATGGAGTGAGTATCTAATAATCATAGTCACTGTTCGAAAAATTACGTATATTATGCATTATTTAATCAATTAATGTGAACAGAAACTATGGAAATTCCTACCAAAACGAATTGCTGGGACATGGATACCTTTGACAGAAAAACGGCCAAGTCTTTGCTGGTAGTTGCACCAACACCCCCGGATACTGAAGCCTTTGATATGTTTTCTGAGTTTGTGACTAAATACGGCCGTCAAGAGCCCTTTAATTTTCCAGCTGGATTGTCTGCTTTCAAGAAGCAAGTTTCCGTTTATGCGGCCAATCTTTACGATTCTGTTTACCTATATGCACATGCACTCCACAATCTAATTGAAAAAGAGAAAAAAGCTCCACCGGAAGAGCTTGCTCGCAATGGGACCGCTTTGTTCGCAGAAATCATAAAAAAGGGCCAGTATAAAAGTTAGTATTAAATCCTCAAATTTTCCTGCTAACAAAAACCGTCAGAATATTGGAATGGATGTTATAAACTTCGTTCTATGCAGGTATTACGGGTGCCATGATTTCGATTGACAAGAACGGAGATTCCGAGGGAAATTACACACTAATTGCTTTCCAAGAATACGATTTCGTCCACGAAACAATTGCGTCATCTGTGAGATCGAATTTCAGCTGTGATCACTACATGATTCCTGTTGCGAATTTTCATCCGGGGTCTAAGGGCAATGCCAGCTTTCCTGTAAGTGAATTTTTCGCGTCTTCTAGAGGTATTTGTAAGCTACCATCAAGAGACATAAAACATTAATGAAACTTATTAGGTGTCCTTTAATCATTTTGGTATCTTATTTAGGTCTTGAAAATGTATGCGAAGAAGCAAATCAATTGGGTGAATCAGTTACCACCATTAGATGAACCAAAGTGTGGCTTTGGGAATGAAAAATGCCCAAGTACCAAAGGATACAGATCAATGATAACAGCTGGCATATTGGGTGGCGTCTTAGTGTTTGTGGTAATAGCGGCAGCGAGTCTATACAGAAAATGGAAAATTGAGCAGGAAATCGAAGGGTTATTGTGGAAAATTAAAAAAGATGAACTTTCGTGGCAAAATAATGGAGCAGATACATCTACCTCTCGCGTGAGTGACACTTAGCAGCTGTTTACTATACACACTGGTAGTTTTTAAGACTCGTAAACATAGGAATAATGTTTGCGTGTATAATTGTGGCACAGATGAGCTTGGTAAGCATCGGCTCCTTGGGCCAGGTCTATTGTACCACAGGCACTTACAAGGGTGGACTAGTTCGTGTCAAAGAATTGGAACTGGTGAAGAAGCTTGTGATTTCCAGGACTACAATGAAGGAGATTCGCCATATACGCGAAATGTGCCATCCCAACATCAATTCGTTCCATGGAGCCTTGATAATGCCAACGAAGATTTGCTTAGTATTCGACTATTGTGGAAAAGGCTCTTTGTGTGATGTCGTCGAGAATGAAGACATACGCCTTGATGCTACGTTCATAGCGTCATTGATACATGATCTCATTAAGGTAAATGTTTTGTCTGCTGTATGGCGTTGGTCGGCTTTTAAAACAGAGGCAACACTGAAATCAATGTCTTTTATTTTAGGGAATGATTTTCTTACACGAGTCAGTAATCGGCTACCATGGTAATCTAAAGAGCTCTAACTGCGTTATCACCTCTAGATGGGTATTGCAGTTGACGGACTTCGGGCTACATGAGCTTAGAGCTGCTTCCACCACTTACTCATACGAGTGCCAAATTGATAATCCTCATGCGTTCTACAGTAACTTACTCTGGACAGCTCCGGAGTTATTGCCAGAATGTCCAGAGGCTGAAAATATACCAGTTGGGTCCCAAAAAGGGGATGTGTACGCTTTTTGCATCGTACTTTATGAAATATACGGTCGGAAAGGGCCGTATGGGCTTTGCACAAAAGATGTGAAAGGTATTCTTTTGTATTTCTGAATGAGTATATTTGAGTTTAGATTTGCTGAATCAGACAAGCAAGAAGCATCTTTAAGCTAAAATCCAACTTGTGCTTACCCAAATTAATGATGTTTCCAGACATAATCAAATTGGTGAGAGCTAGAAGTACACCACCGTTTCGACCTGATTTGCAATATTTGGACGAATGTTACGGGCAGTGCCCCGATTTCGTGAAAGCTGTAATGGCTGAAGGCTGGGATGACAGTCCAGAAATACGACCTACATTCAGGGCTATAAGAGAACGACTGAAAGCACTCAAAGATGGAATGTATGTTGTCTACTTTTTCCATCAGCCATTTCAATGTCTGCAAAAGTACCTCACGGCTATAATAATGTTTTGGCTGGGCGTTAATTAGGGCTCCGAATATTATGGATCATATGATATCAATGATGGAGAAGTATGCCAATAACTTAGAAGATCTTGTGAACGAAAGAACTGGAATGTTGATACAAGAAAAAAAGAAAACTGAAGATCTGCTGCACAGAATGTTACCAATGCCCGTCGCACAGAAATTGACAGTTGGCGAGGCGGTGGAACCCGAGTCGTTCGAACACGTAACTATATATTTCTCAGATATTGTTGGGTTCACCAGTATGTCTGCCGAAAGTACGCCTCTGGAAGTTGTCAATTTTTTAAACGATCTTTACACCCTGTTTGACTCAATAATCCGTGGCTACGATGTTTACAAAGTTGAAACAATCGGCGATGCATACATGGTGGTAAGTTCATCTAAAAGTGACGTGCAGTTCTCCTGAATATTTTCATGTATCACTTGTTATAAGTCCGATTATCCGCTGGTATGGATTTAGGTTTCTGGGCTACCTCTGCGAAACGGTAGCAGGCATGCTGGAGAGATTGCATCCATGGCTCTAGACCTGCTGAAAGCAGTGAAAACATTTAAGATTGCACATCGCCCAGCAGATGTGCTGCAATTGAGGATTGGCATCCATAGTGGCCCAGTCTGTGCAGGTGTAGTTGGATTAACGATGCCGAGGTATTGTCTTTTCGGTGACACAGTCAACACTGCATCTAGAATGGAATCAAATGGAGAACCATTGAAGATTCATATCAGCTCGGAATGTAAACGAGCTCTGGATCAAATCGGCGGTTACTATGTTACTGAGAGGTAGAAGATTTTCAAGTTATGCAAACATTTCTTGAGAAATTTGTTTCAATTGCAAAAATTTGGTTCTAGGGGACTTGTTCATTTAAAAGGGAAAGGCGATGTACTAACGTATTGGTTAGAAGGCGCTGAAGAAGGAGTGATCTTAAGAAATCGCCAGAATGAGGATTTAAATCTGCTAATCTGCCGTCCAAAGGGTATAATCTTTGACTGATTTACAGCAGTGGCAGTACGTTGTAAAAATCAAATGATTTGTATTATCTAAACAGTGGTTTGGCATGATTTCAGGTACTTTAAATGGCGATTCAGCGTTTCGGCTAAGAACTAGTCCACAGATACGAAAAAATCTAGGGTTTTCACGCCAAGGTTCTTTCTCAGCAGTCGCAAGAGGTTCTAGCAGTCTAGTATCGGCCATTACTGGTTCAAACAAACCCAAGGACGTAATGTCTTACATCCGTCGCCCAAGTTTTGATCCTGCTATGCTTTCACTCTCATTGCGCACTGCTTACATGGATGGGGCTGACCTTTATAGCAACAGATCTAGTCCTCTAGGTTCCCCCACCTCGATTGCTCGGAAGGATTTTCGGGCTCTCCATAACAGACATTCCAGTACCAGTCACTTCAAAAATGGGGGCAGCAACCTATGCACAGTCACTGTAGATCCGCCTAGTGACTCAAGTGGGAGGCATACCAAAGGAAAAAGCCTGGACGGTTTCAGCAACAGTGATTATGGAAACTCTAGTTCCGTTGGAGTATTCCCTACCTCCAGCAAAGAAGAAAACGTTTTCAGTCCCTACATGAGAGAGAGTCCCTTGAGTATTAGGGAAGTTAAATCTCTCGAACTTTTACCGAACGTTGGTTATCAACGCTCTGGAAACGTTATAGGACGGAAAAAGTCAAATAATCAAAACAAAGTTTCAAAATCGTTCGACTACCCAGCTTTAACGGACGGTAGTAGTTCTTGCATTAATCAACATGATGGTGGTCATACATTCGTTCCCGGTCAATTAAAAGGTTCTGAGGAAGTTGGTAATTGCTGCATTAACGACATCATGGAAGACTCCGATTTACAGGTGAAAGTGTCAGCAGGAAGTAATGTGTTCAAGAAGGCTGCTTCCAGCCGAACGCCAAATATTCGAGATTCTGAGCAAGATGATGAGGCTTATAGTTTATTAAATTACGATACTAATCATAAGGAACTAAGCTTTAATTCCGAAAATGTTAGTTATATTTATGACAAGGACTCAAAACCTGACATTTCAAGTGATACTGAAGCCAACCAAACTGACTGCGTTTCAAAATCTTTAAGCCAAAATGAAAAGAACGGGAAAGGGAAACTGAAAGCATGGTTTCAGAAGCTGGTTCCCAGTGGACGTTCTACTCATGACTTAAAACCAGCCTCATCTAGCAAAGCTTGTAGCTCAGACTCTAATATCATAGAAACCGTTACAGAGTTTAGCCAAGCGAAGCCGGAATGTTTTTCCTCAGAGACAGCTGGTAGTGAAAGTACATTGTAACTTTAACTTGTCTTTCTGGGAAGTATTTTCTGATTAGAGTAGAGGTGAAAGAGACCATTCTACCTTTTATTTTTGCCTGTCCAAGTTAACGTTTTTAAAAAGGCTAACTGGCATCTACTTTTATTTTACTTCGTAGGTGATTAACGGGAGTTCAAATGTATAGATCTAAAGTAAGTTAACGAGTTGTTGATCGATTTATCTACTGTTGAAATTTTTATGTACCGTTCGAGATGTTATGCAATCTAGTCTACCAGAGGAATCTTCCTGTCTTTATCGCATGCAAAATTCAAGTTATATGAAAAGTTTATTTTCATATTACGTGTAGGACTTTGAATGACAAACTGTAGTCCAGTTAAGGTATTCTTGTACGTGTTATCGTCCTGCCCACTGTGTGTGTAGGCTGGCCAAAGCGTTATAAATTGACTGTTTTAGGAAGGTTCTATTGCGCTAACAATGAATACAATCATATTATGCGCGATGTGCATAAATTGAAAGTTTATGCTGCAACGTTAGCAGAGTCCGTTGTCGTGGATTCTTCTTATCAACAATGCCGCCAGTTTTTCCTTTTCTTCAGTGACATGATATCACAAAGAATATGCATGCAAGTCAACTCTTGCAATTTTTCGCGATTTCAAGTCGTTGGAACCAGGAACGTACGAGACGAAGGACGGAGTCAAAATTTAAGGCATGGGACTATGCAACAAGTTGGATTCATTCGATGCAGTCTGGATTCCATTAGCACATTCAATTTTCCGATCACATAATTTAATAACCTTGCTTCAACGATAAACACATGGCTGGAGTGACCACAACTGCACCCGTCTCCCCTGGCGGTGGAGAAAGTCCTGTCGATGAGAACCCCGGTGACCCTACTTCGACTCCCACGCCTTTAGCGGGTATAATTTCTGCAACAGAGTCGTAACTGGCTACTTAAAGAACTGTTATGCACATGCTCATGTGAAATTTGTGCCTGTGACATTCGGTATTTTTAAATTCACAGCATTTAGTACAGAAGCCCCTAGTATCGCATGGTACATGGCCCTGTGTATTGCATGTTTAACTATCATTGCTGTGCCAATATACATGCTTCTTCGCACGGCGTGGGCGGCGCTTCAGGAACAGAGTACCAACAATGTTCGCATTATCACAACAGTATAAGCGATTCTTAGACCGCACTTGTTTACAACTGCTTCTTCAACCCGTGCTACTTTCAGGTCAAAACAAAGTGGCCCCTGGTACTTATGAGACTCTGAGTACGCCGGGAGAGGATCCTACGAAATCGGATGCTTTTGGCAGAGGTGGAGAATTCGGTGAATGCGTGCCCGATGGAAGCAAAGAAAACGAGTATGTGGTACTCGTTGCCGATAGCTATTACGCAGGTCAACCAGTACCAGCGTCGTATGTACGTGGACGCCTAGTTAGTGAGGCTTCGTACAATAAACTCATGAAACCCTCGGACAAGGCAGAGGAGAAATCAGGACCAGCATATCCGAAGGACAAGAGCGGTGCACCCCTCCTACGTTTTGTTCCTAAATCAACTGGGACCGATGGAACAGGCCAAGATATTCGAGGCACTAAATCGGATTCAATGGCAGCATGTCGAGATACTTCGACTTATCCGCTTTTTCCAGTACTTCTGGCTGTTAAACCAAAGGGTGACATGGCGGCAGCATTAGCGGCTGGTTCACGTCCACAACCACAGAATTATGAGCCTAATATCCCATCTTCATCTGTAAAAACTGCTCCAATTCCATATGACCCTCGTCCATCCATTGATATCGGCTATCGGACCCTCGAGAAGCCTGGGAAAACGAGCCCTGGGACAGGAACTGGAACTGACGCCGGTAGTGGGTCGAGATCCGACAAACGAACTTGCCCTCCGGGCTTTCATCCCAGGTCTCCCGAAGCATTGCTTGTACCAATGCAAAACTACATGCCTGGTATGGGGACTAATCAAGGCGGTTCGCAAAACAATAAAACTTGTTCTGACCAAGGAAGTTCGAGTGGCAGAGAAACTGCAAGTCCCGATACACAACCTGGTTCCCAGAACTCAAAATCAGGGGCAGGATCGTCTAAATATCCTGTTCATCCAATAGAAAGGGAACAAAGGATATCAATTGATGAAGTTCTGAAAATTAAGCCAATAGCGTACGTAACTATACCTTCTGCTAAATGCAGAAATGAAGGAACGCCTAAGAATGACGCGGGATCTGGGCTTGCCGAAGATCAGCCTACGTCATCTTTAGCAACTAAGCCGGATGGGTCTGCTAGGCCATTGTCTGCTCCAAAGCCCGTTATAGCATCTCCTAATGTGGTAACAAGTCCGGCACCTGCCGAGGCTTTACCTACCAAAGCTTTGAGTAATCCAGACTCTGCCTTAACCCGCACACCAAATCTGACAAGGTCATATCAAAATCTCGCTACTAGACCTCAAGTTTTGGAGTTATCTCCATTTCCAAATATACCAGGACCCACTCTACGTCCAAATATCAAGCGAGAAAGAGGTAACCAAATTTCATCAAGGGGACCAAGGTCTTCAGGTGGTCAGGTCCCGCCTAGGGGCCAAATGTCACCCAGGGGCCCACTAGTTAATAGAGTACAGAGTGCAGAATGCTTAACTAGCTCTCACATAGACTATACCTATCAATTTGCAAACAATGTCGTTAGGCCAAGATCGGCAAGTCCTGTAGGACGAGGACCACAGAATAACAGGAACCCTAGATATCGTTCTTAGCTGTGTTTGTATAGTATAATGTACTTGTTTTTTTACATACTGCTGCGCACTGGTCTATGATGAATGTCACTCATGAGCAACATGATTATGGTGGTTGCCCTCTTCTGAATTAAGAGCGTTGTAATTTTATAGCATAGCTACGTCGTAGCATTCCTGCTATATTGAACTTGTGCTGTAGCTGGAACCTAGAACGGTTGAAAATAATTATGAATGTTACGCGAAATAAGTTTAATTTGATTCTGTCAACAACAATGTAACTATGTTATCTATTCAGTCACGATAGCTTAATCATGTACAGAGTAATGTGATACATTTAACATAGGATATAGTAACATTAATTACATAACACACAAGGCAACTTTGTGAAATTACTTCTGTAGCATGCTAGTATTTGTAGACACTTGTCTCTCTCTCATATTCAATGTAGTGTAACAAACTTCGGAAGTTATAAAAATAAGCATTCCTGCTGCTTTACGTTTACATGTTTTCTGTCACATCAGATCTGATTATTCTCGCTTTTTCATCAAACAATAGAAAATCTTCATAAATTATTCTGAGCTCATACGGCAAAGAAGCCAGCTCTAGACATCATCAATCTTAATATTTAATGGATTAGAAAATTAAATGACTTCGCTTAGAATTTTCTAAATGTAAGGTTTTGGTCGAGAAACCCTACACAAAGTTAGCCTCGCAAGGAACGTATGCAAGTCGATAATGTTATCAAAACGAAAATTGTAAGACTACATACGAGGATACGGTATCCCTGGGAGCTGCATCTGCTGCGGCATCTGTAGCATTTGTTGCTGTTGGAGAAGCTGCTGTTGAACTTGAGGATCGACGGCGGGTGAGAAAGATTGAGCTTGTCCAGGATTGAACTGACCCACAGGCTGCTGCAGTTGCTGACCTTGCATCTGCTGTAGTTGCTGAGCCTGTTGCAGCTGAAGTTGCTGCCTTATTTGCATTTGTTCCTCTTGCGATGTTAGTTGTAACGTATCTAAAGGTACTTGTTGTCGAAAGATGTCTGATACAATTTTCCATAGTTGTTGAGCCTGTTGCAGCTGAAGTTGCTGCCTTATTTGCATTTGTTCCTCTTGCGATGTTAGTTGTAACGTATCTAAAGGTACTTGTTGTCGAAAGATGTCTGATACAATTTTCCATTTGTCTCCTTGAGCTGTTACAATGAACGACTGCTGGAAGGGCTTAAATGACTTGTCGGTACCCTCTTGTAGCTGGCACTTCCCCGCTGTTTGTATCAACAAAGTTTTCTGAGCACCTACTGCTTGAGCTGTAAACATAACATTTATTATCACATTTATTTAACTGTAAATGTTGCATTTATCGTCATTAATCATTCCCCGCTGTTTGTATCAACAAAGTTTTCTGAGCACCTACTGCTTGAGCTGTAAACATAACATTTATTATCACATTTATTTAACTGTAAATGTTGCATTTATCGTCATTTATCGCTTCATGGTTTGAAAAAATGTGCCAGTTTTACTTTCGGCTCACGGTATTCAATCACTCACCAGATAGTAACTGCGAATCCACGCATTGGACTACATGTGACGTAGTTGGAAGTTGCTCGTAGAATTTTTGTATTTCGGGTAAATTTTGAAACGGATTACCATTCCAGACTAGCATGGCAGTTTCCATATACAATCTTGAAATAAGCTGCAATATTTTAATCAAGAAAAATATCAATAATCGCTTAGATAAACCGTATCTTCCCGATTCATGGATACTGACAGCAAATATATTACAGATACAGACTGCTGGAACTCACATGCCGTTTGCTATCTATGCTGTCATAATATAGTTTGTGAAACTGTTCTGCAATCGATGATACATCTTCGCTCAGTTTTCGCAACTCCTGCAACAGTAGAATAAAGTTTAATAGATAACAGGATACATGCCGTTAAGAATAGAAGAAAGAGCATCAAAAATACAAACTCATGACTGCCAGTATTTTAGCCGATGAAAAATAAGCCGGTAGTAATGTTTACCTCAAGGTTCTGTGGTGCTTGAAATACGGCCATATCTCAATTGAATTAGCTGACTCGAAACTACAACTATAGTTTTCTGCGTCAAAGAGAGAAAAGCATGATGTAATGAATCTTCAAGACTTAAAATGAAAGGATTGCACGTGCAGAATCAATTTTCATCAATTAACCCCACTCACCCCAATTATGCTTGCTCTGTCTCAAGGTTGATTATCTCCTCAGCCTCTTCATGTAGCGTAGGCTCCACCACGATCGAAGTTAAATGCTATTAGCTGTTTCAAAACCTAGCGCATTACTTGTGCATCTGCCGCTCTGGGTAACCACTTCAGTTTCAAGACTGATGTTGACATTTACAGATACAACAACATCGGATAAACCGCGCACGAAATTCACAATGCAATGTCAGATGTCTTCCTAAATATTACGATAGCTTGTTTTTTAAAAACTCACGAACTTAAATTTTGTTGTCTAACTAACCACGTTGGCAGCACCCAGCACATGACTTTGATATGCAGTGCTGCACCGACGTATATCACGCATATTACACAGGGATTGCCAAAAAAATCGACACAGGACTTGAATAATGCGCCACTTGAGAAGGCTTTCACCATTATTCTCCGTGAGAAAGTCGCGAACCGGCTTTGTTTACAACAAATCACGTCCGATGTCGCACTTGCAATACATTCAAATCTCCAAGAAGAAACCTTTAGGAGAGTAGAGCGCGCAGAAGAACGTACACATTTACGCACATCATACAGATGGAGTAATACCGCATCTAAAAGAGCACGGCAAAAGAAGTACATAATATTCCATGACCCCATGCAGAGCTAAACTGTCAACAGTAATAAACGTGCGTAAAGGAGAAGGAGATACTGACTGTAAAGAGCAAAATCTAGAGGATCTGCGTATTTCCCTCCCAACTTGGGAGGTAGTGGCGAGAGCAACAGCTTTATCACGGAGCTGAACATCCTAGGATGTACACATTCTCTCCTTGATCTCAACAGCACACAGGAATTCTTCCAATCTCTCCTCTAAAGGCAGCCTACTACGCTCCTGAATGAGCCAAGCCGAATCACTCAAGGGAGGACCTCTAAGGCTTTTCCATTACGGCCGCCGCTTGGTGTAATTCAACGCTTCTCTTCCTCATCAGCTCTTCCTTGGCTCTCTCTCACTCTGTTTTCGCTCTCTCCTCATCTCTCCATCGCATGAATTAAGGAAGAGGAAAATCCCTTGGATGAATGCTCGTTCTGCGTCGTATATGTGAAACTAGAAACTACTCGCTTCGCCCATTTTGAATTCCTTCTGTAGTCGCTGACCCCCAGAGAAATTCGTTCGGAGTATACACTGGTTAACCCCCACCAGCTGGGTAAATCGTTGGACGTTGCCAGATCGCGCATCATTCACTCATATAACCCTGCGAACTTTCACGAGATATTAGAAAAAGATTCAGGAAGACGTGTTGCAAAAGAAAACTTATCTTCTTTACAACGTAAGAAAGTCGACTCGGATAGTGGTAATGCAAGACCAATGCAAAATCTTGACAGCGCTTTTCATGTGAGCTGACATCGCAGTTGGAACTTCAACGGCAGAAAAAGAGTTTTTAATTGCTGGACTTTAAGCAATTTCGGATCAACTCGGCACGGGCCAACGCTTTACTCCTACAACGATAATTGCGGAGGAGAAAGTTGATTTTTATCATGTGAAAACATTGATTAATCCTTGATTCAAAATCTAGAGCAGGGGTATTCAATATGGATTTTCTTGTGCATTAGATGATTTATGAGCGTTGCGGATTTATTCCAATTGCAGCATCGAGCAAAATGAAATATTTTGATCTTATTGCTTACCAAGAATAAAGGAAAAAGCGGTTAACGGTGCATGCAAAGTGCACAGATACAGAAATTTTGAAACTACAGGGAAGCATCTGGCAACCCTGCTGTTGTCAGAGGGCTGGTGCTGAGATCATGTGACTTACTGCGTGGAGTTGGGCAAAAGTCCCCTTGATGGCGCCAACCGTTATTGGGAGATATTTTGGTGATATCCAATATATGTAATAAAATGTCGCTAGAATTAGAAATGGTGCAAAATGTAGCATTTTCAAGGATTTAATTATTTTTCATGTGAATTAGTGAATTCAAGCGTGAAATCTTAAGCGTGGTTATCAGTTCTTGTGAAAGCATCATGTCAGCTGTGCATTTTGGGTAAGCTACACATTGTTCCAAAGAATCTATAAGCATCTTCAAGCTTGTTCATCGCTTAAGAAAGCTAGGCGAACAGATATGAAAATGCTATTTGAATGTGCTAATTTGCGTTTACTGCCCAACTTTAAGACAAGATTTTGTCTCGTTCGTGTTGACAAACATGATATTGACCCAAAAGTATGGTAAATTCAGTAACTCCATCAGATAATGAAAGCTAAGCTTTGTGGCC
Source organism: Sminthurides bifidus (assembly GCA_009872375.1). Classification (NCBI taxonomy): domain Eukaryota; kingdom Metazoa; phylum Arthropoda; class Collembola; order Symphypleona; family Sminthurididae; genus Sminthurides; species Sminthurides bifidus. Next base: position 38,671 of record VRMD01000027.1, read on the forward strand.
AATGGTACAGTTCCAAACACTTGATCTTCATGTTAAACAACTCGCAGCATTCAAATAATTACTCTGCAGTGGATTTGCAACATTTACATTCATGTAAAGTATCAATCCAAGGTTGATTCCTGTGTAGTTTACAGTTCCAGACGGAAAAATGGCAAAATTCTTGTCAAGATTGTTTTGTTCCTTGAGGTATGTTGGCGTAAGGAATTCAGAGGTTGTATGGAGGGATTGCAAACATATATGGTATATACCCTATACACCTGAGTTAAACTGCCTCGTACATACGTACATGCATACCTTTTGAGGTGAAGCAAAATCCTAGTGAACTAAATGTTTTGTTAAACTTTCGGGTTTGAAATTGATCTTCATAAGTTGCACCAGTATAAATTCTAAATGAGATGAGGATTAGTGTATCAGCTTCAGTGTGTTTAAGAAAAAATCCCTTTTGCTTTAATCCTTCGATTTGTTTGTGATACCACTGTGCTGTTCTAATCCAACTACACTACGAAAGGATGATGATATATACAAGGAAGATGAAACGAATTTGTTAAGATGTGAAATAGGTTAAACCTTTTTGAAGTGATGATAATTTCGCTTCCTCTGGTAAATATTCATTTTAGCTAATGCTGTGTTGAGTACCCCAAAGGAAGAGGGTAACAAGGTGTGAAGTTTAGACCTTTTTATCTGCATAACATAGTTTCAAGTCATTGTCTGACTCAAGCTAGAATTTTGTGGGACTAGAGCTAGAGCGGCGCTCCAATTTCTAAATCTATTTGATTCAAAGAATGGAGTGTCATACTGAGTTATCTTGTGCGTAACTAATGATTGCTTATGGTTCTTTAATATTGTAGCAATGGATCGAAGATGAAAAAATAACCGATCGACGCCAAAATGTCACAGCGAGTTAAGAAGCCTGGCCGGTCAGATGACAGCCAAGGTAATATAAGTAAAACTATGGACCGCTTGTTGATTTAGAAAAAATCTTCTGTTGCGGTCGAGTCCTTAACTTTCATTTTTGGCAGGTAAACGCCGGCGACGGCGGCCTAGTGGCTCAGATGTTGATGAAGATGGGACCCGGTCAGGATCAAACTCAGGTGGCAATGGTTCATTAAGTGGGATGTGGACACCAAGGCACTTGAATGACCTCAAAGTGTCTTCGATCTACAATCGCAACTCAGCTGAAGCTCCTGCGGAGGTAAGCTGCCTTTGAAACCTTTCTTAAGCAAACGGTAGATGCTTGTGCTAACTGAAAATGCTGAAACGGTTATGTTTGTTTCCAGCTCTATCGCAAAGATCTTATAAGTGCTATGAAATTAGCGGACAGTGAGCCACTAACTCCCGAAGAGTACTGGTTGATTACTGATCCGTGGAAGCAAGAATGGGAAAAAGGTGTTCAAGTTCCTGTAAATCCTGAATCTCTACCTGAACCTGAAGTTGTAGTAATATCACCGGTGGCGGAAAGAAGTCATGATTTTCGATTGTGAGTTACAGTTTTGTCTAATTATTTTAATCAATTGAACGCGGTATGAATGGTGAAATAATTTAAGGGAGAGGCCTTTTTGTTATATCGTTTTTCAATAACATTCCAGACCGAAGAAAAAGTATGTAAGGGTTACCCATGACGACTTTTTTAATCCGGACTATCATCAACTAGTTTCAACCGCTGCGCGAGCGGAAAAAGTATGTAGCTATGATTTAGACGACGTCGATGCTGCCTGGTTGAGTTGCTGCAATGCAGACCGTGGAATGCAAACTCTTCCTGTCATTTCTGAGTTCTTGATGGAACAAGTAATCGAAGAATTGGAGCTCCAGTGCTGGGAGCAGGTTCAAACCATTCTTAAAAATCAAGAAGGCCTCGGAATCGAGTACGATGAGAATGTCATCTGCGACGTTTGCCGTTCGGTACGATTTTAATTCTTACAAATACTTACATCATTAACTCAGTTTAGGACAATGTAAAGGACAATGTATATTTCCAATGTAAATCAAGTTAAATTAGACAACTCTTTTTTTATAGCCGGAGTCTGAAGAAGGAAACGAAATGGTATTCTGTGATTCGTGCAATATCTGCGTCCATCAGGCATGCTATGGTATCACCGCGATCCCTTCTGGTTCATGGTTGTGTCGAACTTGCAGTAAGATGTGTTGCTATCAGAATTAAAATACTGCCTTATTTCCCATAGCTGTCGTCACTTTAATAGCATATGCTTGTGTTTCAGCTCTTGGACTGAGACCCTCTTGTGTATTATGTCCTAATATTGGTGGTGCAATGAAAGCTACAAAGTCTGGTCGCACATGGGCGCATGTTGCATGTGCCATATGGATTCCCGAAGTTAGCATCGGATCAGTAGAACGAATGGAGCCCATTACGAAAATTTCAGCCATTCCTGTAAATGATTTCGAAATTTTGCTGTTATCACAGCTCTGAGTTTTTCTGTGGAATAGAAGTTTACCTAAGCTTAATTTTCTCAACAGAATACACGTTGGGCCTTAGTCTGTGTTTTATGCAAAGAAAAGACGGGAGCTTGCATACAATGTTCCGTCAAAACCTGCAAAACAGCTTATCACGTGACTTGCGCCTTCAAGAATGGGCTGGAAATGAAGCCTATTATTGTTGACGAAAATGCTGAAGACGGCATCAAATTGCGGGTAAAACTATAGCCTAAGCAACAATCTCTTTTTATTTTTACTTTGATATGCGTAATTTCCAATGCATGTACTTGTCTGTTAGTCGTACTGTGAGAAGCACAGCGTGAACACCAAGAAGGATAAATCAGCACATTCTGGTTCTGAAGAAGACGGAGAAAAGAAGAAAGCTCGAGCAATGACAGCAGAAGAGCGAAACGCAGCCAGAGCTGAAAAGTAAGCAATAGTCTCGTGCCTCAGCGTTTAAAATATCAATGGGACTAGTAGTTAACGCTCCGTTTTTGATAGATTGCAACAAATTGAAGCCGAATTCTACAAGTACGTCAGGTTGAAGGACTTGTCGCAAAATCTTGCCGTTGACATGGATATAGTTAACCTTATCTACAACTACTGGAAATTGAAAAGAAGGGTAAGTGGGAACTTCCGCGAAGTATGTTTATCAAGTTTTTGTTGAAATCAAATTGCTAATCAATGTTATTTCGACAGTCCCTTAATAATCGGCCTCTTGTACCGCCAAGACCTGAAACGACGCAGCTACTAACTCAACAGCAGGAGCAAGATCTCGAACAAATGAAAATGTTTGTGCAATTGAGACAAGACCTGGAGCGCGTAAGTTGTCAAAGATATCATCAAAATCATATAGTGCAATTTGGTCGACTTTCTTTAATTTTATAAATTTAATTTAAATTTACATGCATAAATAATATTTTGTCTTTTAGGTACGAAACTTATGCTATATGGTTAGCAGAAGAGAAAAGCTTTCCCGGACGTTTTTCAGACTTCGGGAGCAGACATTTCAAAAACAGGTACGGTCTGAAAAATCGAAAGTTGGAATTATATTGATAAATTTTGTACACATTATTATTTCTGTTTAGGTTGCTCTCCTTGGGGATGCTTCCTCTGAAGGTCTTGCCCTTTCTCAAAATGAAAAATCCGCAATTTTGGATGCAAATCATGGGCCCTCTATATACGATAAATCTTATTCTCATGCTGGAGTTTCTTATAACTACAAAGACTACAATACTTTAGTGAATCTAATAATCGGCGAGGATCAAAAAGAAACAGTGAACGGTGTAGTGAAACCCTCAAAGGCCAAGAAACAAAAAGAAAATAACATATTTAAAAAGTCATTCGTTAACGGTGCGCGTACGAAAAGTTTGCTTGGTGACAGCTCAAGTGCTAGTGAGAGTGAAAGTACTGCTTCGGCCAATGATGACCCCCCCGTGAAAAATCAATCTAGTTCTGAAAAGGCTTCAAGTAAAAAAGCGCTTTCCTATTTGTTTGAAACTGACTCCAGCAATGACGCTTCATTGAAAAAGAAAGCAAGTGCAAAAAGTGCTACGAAAGGCCGAGGATTGAAGCAGATGGAAAAATCGCTACAAAAATCTTCAACATCTGATTCAGATGAACTGGATTTGCCTATATCTGCAAGTCTTACTAAAATCCTAAGTAACCGAAATTCAGATTTGAAGGTACGGGATAATCTGCCGATATACTCGGACAGTGATTCGGAATCCTCAGTTCAGGATAGGAGTAAATCTAAGATTAGCGCATGCCCGATAAATGGTGGGCCATCGAGCAACACGACAGTTGCGACGAAAGGTGCTCTTAAGGTGTTTAATAAGGACAAGAAACAGAAGCCAGCAAAAGCTCTGGATAAGTCAAAGGCCCCGCGTGGTAAAGGTAAAGTAGCCAATAAGAAAAAGAAGAGCGCATTTGACCCCACAGAACTTATAGTTCCGCAAAGAGAAGCTGCGAAGAAGGCGTCTGAGAGTATTAGATCTGTTAAAGGTCGGAAAGATCCAGCAGTGTGTGGGACTGACGGTGATCCGGAAAGCCCTGCGACAAGTACAAATGTTGCTTCGGCCAATTCTTCCAAAGATGTGGCAAATACAGTATCTAAAGAAAATAGACCTAAATCGGGTGAACCAGCCAGTGGCACGTCTTCTGAAACTGAAAAGGATAAAGTCCAAATTAAGACTAAGTCTTCGCACACAAAGCGGAATCTGGATTCCAAAATTCTTGCCTCTTCCACTGCTAAAGATGTTAGTGAAACAGATTTGGCTGAGGAAGACCCGGTGAAAGACGAAGCTCCGTTTGATAGTGACACCGAAACTTCCAAGTCTGTCTCCATCGTTCCGCAGCGACAAGCTGCTAAAAAAGCTGCGGAGCATATTCGTAGCGGACTCAGCAATATTGTGGCGGCTCGTCTCATTATAGAGGATGAAATGGAAGCTGCAAGGAAAAAGTCAAAAGGAGGTGACAAATTGAAGAAGCCCAACAGTGATATTCAGGCTGAAAAAAGTAAAACGAAACTTAAATCGCCTTTTCGAGATTTGTTTGAAGACAACTCTAATGCGGAGTCAGTTGAGGTACCTTCAAAGTCAAAAGCGAAAGATCGCTTGTTTCGAAAAGGTTAGTCATTAACTTTATTTTTGCTGACTTATTCAAATGGGTGTCTTCTACTTACGTAATAAATTTTCGTTGGTTTTGCTAGATGAAGATACTTCGACAGCAACAAATAAAGGTGGCAAAAAAGATCCTGCTAAAACTACTGCAAAAGCTGTCCCGAAAGATAAAGGCACCGACTGGCCCTTTCTTGACAAGGGGTCGCAGTCAGCGTGTCGGCGAAGTAGGGAGAGAAGCAGTAGCTCCAGCAGTTCAAGCAGCGGTAGTAGCAGCTCAGGTTCGTCGTCATCAAGCCGCTCATCATCCTCATCCCGATCGTCATCACCTGAATCTGCGTCCCCTGAGTCCAGCGCACTCCCGGCATCAAAGCAATCTTTACAACCGGCAGCTAGTGCCAAATTGGGCCCAGGTAGGAAGCTTAAAACTTCCGAACGGGCACAAAGCACTCGAGTTCGGTCGCAGACTCCTCCGCGAGCAAAACCTTCCACCACGGGTCGTGGATCCAAGAAGCCTAGACCACGGCGAAATTCAGTTTCAAGTACCCATAGATCCTCCCCTGAACAGTCTCCCACACGAAGAACTGGACGAAGTGAACTTATTAGCTCTTCAGAACGATCGACGCAACGTAATGACATCGCTTCCATTGCAAACCATAGTCACCGCAACAGCGTGTCGCCTAAAAAGGGTCCTCGAGGAAAGGCCAACTCGGAAGAGAAAAGCTCAAGAAGAACGAGAGAATCAGCAGCGATTAGCAAAAAAGAAAAAATCCAGTTACCGATTAATGCCAAGAGCAAGAAAGAGAGAACTTCGTCCTCGCCGTTGAACCGCGTAGCAACCTCTTCTGACTCAGAGCCTGAAACCCCTGAGAAATTGTCTAGAGGTAAAGTTGGAAGAGCTAAAGTACCTAACTCCGACTCAAGCACAGCAATAAATCAACTTAAGAAAAATAAGCCGATGCCCAAGACAAAGAAGAAGGAGTTGGGATTACTTTCAGAATCCGAAAATTCTCATGCAGACGAAAAAGAAAATTCTTGTGCTGTATCGAGCCCGAAAGATTCTCCAAAGAAAACATCAAAATCTTCAGTACCTGCTGTAAGTGTCATGTCACCTCTGACACCGTCGGAAAACAAGGAAAAAGAAGCCTCATTAATTGCTGCGCAGACTTCAGACAACGAGCCAGACGCCAAACGAGCGCGGCTAGATCCTGCTCTTATCTCAGCGCAGGTTATTAGTGAAACCACTAATGTACTTGGTTCCGTTAGTTCTTCCTTGTCACCTCATCCGGCGTCAAAATCCATTTTTTCTCCCATTGCAACTGACCGAACGGACCCCGATTTCCTTGACATTGATGCCGACCTTTATGAGATTACGAAAAATGTTCAAGATGAGTGCTCTCAGCTTGACAAAGATGACAAAGGAGGACTGTCATTCACGTTCTCGCAAGATTTTTTGGGTCGCGAAGAACCCCGCGAAGACTCCCCGCTTGCTACCTTAAACTTAGTGGAGAAGCTGAGGATGCAGCATGCTAAAAAATCTGGAACAAATCTCAGATCTTCACTTGATGATATCACTGAAGCATTGAATGACGATCAGACTGAGCCGCCTAGAAGCCCAGTGCAATCTGAGTGCAGCGTAGTAAGCGGCAAATCAATACCCAGTGCTGAGAAATCCGCATACGACCAGTCACAACGATCACCCAACAGTGCAACCATGAAAACAAGTAGTCCGGATAAAAGTAAAACAGTCTTAGGTGATGAGCGGTGGGTTCCACCAAGTGAGATTGCTCTCCAGAGTCCTAAACCTATTTCCAATGCAGGACTTCAGCAAACGGATAATTCTATTCATGTGGATTCCCGGCAGTTAACTTCCTCACACTTGCTTAATGAAATGTATGAAAGTGCAACTGATCTTATCCATCGTCCTAACTCCCGTGATCAGAACATGAACAGTGACAAGCGCGCCGTCGAGGCGTGTAAAGGACCGATGCAGCAAAATATTACTCTGGTCGAAAAATCTAAAGACGATCTAGATCCCAACTTTTACTCTGGAGACAGTAGTTTCGCCGCGTCGGTACTTGGTAGACAATTTTCTAATCAGGTTGCGTCTGCTCAATTGGGAGGTAGCGGAAATCCTTTGTTGAGTCCATCTTTGGGACTAGTTCCCGGGAGTACTGCATCTGCGGTTTCCCAGCTTGGTGCATATCACGTCGGAACTGGTGCTGCTTCTGTTCCACCCAGCTCAGCGTTTCCGCCGTTTATGTATCCTATGGGCAATGTAGTCACGTCGATATCAAGTCAGTTTTATCATCATGGGCCTCCTCAAACCAGCGTGCCGAAGACGTCGCCAAGCATGGCTTCTCAAATGGCATTGAATCAGAACTACCCATCACCATTCCCTGGACACTTCTTACATGGAAATCAGCAGCTTTTGCCCACATCTGATTCACAATTAGCTTCCATGAATTCGGCGTCCTCCTCAGCTAGCCACCTGAGTAGCCGCAGAACTTCCGATAATCCTTGCGGAATGCTTCCCGACGATATTAGCAAACTGGGTCTGGGATTAAATTTAGCTTCTGCAGTTTCTATGCCACCGTTAGCTAAGCCGCCTTTAACTTCTCCTTCTGTCCTTTTATCTGCTACTAGCGTTAAATCTATGCCTCAACCACCACCTCAGTCGGCTGTCGCTCAACTCATTGAAAGCATGGTTAACAATCATTCCGCCGCTCTAGCCAGTAGCCAGTTACAAACTGCCAACAGTTTATCCATTAGTAATGCTACTACAGATGCCACGTCAAAGTCTGCATACGTCCCATCCAAGATTGCAGCATCTGCTGCTACTGGTGTGTCTAGCATGCCAGATACGACCTCTCAGCCATCAAAACCGTGCAGCGCTGATCCCATACCAGAATATACGGCTGTTCTGTCGAACAAAATCGAAAACATCATACCCTCTCCTAAACCTGCTGCTACCCGTGAAGCTCATCTCGTTCCTGTCGTGCCTCCAGCACCTACTAGCGGGGGCAAGGGAAGTGGACGTGGAAAACGTGGTGCTAATGCACGAACCAAAGTCGAAAAACCTGTGCCAGAAGAAATTAGTCCTAAAAATTCAAAGCCTCGAGCAGAAAAGAAAAGTTCTAATAATGCATCGCCAGGACGTGGAAACCAGAAAGGTGGAGCGACACCTCGACGTGGTCCTGGAAGAGGGCGTGGAAAGGGCAAAAATGTCATTGGTGTCCGCAAGGATTTGGCCGGCACAGTTTATGACATCGACTTCGACGAGTTCGAAGAAAACACTGAAGAGAAGTTCGATTTGCGAATGATGAGGGAGCGAAGAAAATCCAATGAAGTGTATTCAGCTAGTTGTGAAGCGAAAAAGTCGGAAACTATGAACGCAAGTGCAGCTGGGCTTGAAAAAGCATCTCCCAGGTACAAGAATATTTACGAGTCGGAACACCAAAGCCATATCACATCGAAATCGGATAGATCTTCGAATTTGCAAACGTCCTTACCTGGACCAGTAGATATGAGGACCTATTCGAGTTCAGAAGAAGCTGGACAATCTGCAATAGTAGCATTTGCGCAGCATAAGCAATCCTCAGAAGCTGGTTCGGTTCATTTCCAGAACGTAGGTAATGGTGGTGCAGTTGTGACCGATTTAGAAGAATTAGGTAAAACTATTGACGAGTTATCGACACAAGCACATCAGAAACCGGGCATGGGATCTCCCGCCCCTTCGTATGCACAGAACAGTATGAAAGCCGCTGGTGCAGCATCATTGTCGCCATCAAAAGATATGAACATGTTTAGTAACGTCCCTGTCAAGGATGTACAAGCATCAAGTTTAGATACCAGTGCGTCTTTTAAGGCCTCGGAATCCATCGGAATGTCTAACAACTCAGTGGAAGGAGATTCTCGAAACCAACTTAAATTTAAAATTAAAGGCCCGTTTCTTGATGCAAATTATAGTTCTCATGCTATTACTCCCTCTGGAGGCTCAAACTTGAGTTCGGCTTATGCAAATTCCTTGCACTCGCACCATTCTGCACTAGAGAGTTCTCATCCTATGATGACCAACGTTCCTTCTGTGATGAACAACACATCCAATTTGAGACGAATGAGGAAGAAGGAGCTTCTTAGGCAGTACTGGACTCAAGATATGAATATGGACGGTAGCTCAATGAATCCTACACCGTACAGCACTGAAGTCGGTGGAGTTTCAGTGAATCCTGTGATTTCGCACCCGTTTAATCGCTCAGTCATAACGATACCCAAGGCAGTAGCATCTATGGCTATCATTCCCACCAAAGAGGATTACCGAATGGATAGCTTGTCCGAAAACGAGAGCTCGACTAACAACAATAGCACGACTGCATTTAACGCAACTGGTGGAACTGAAAAGAAGAGAAGAAATCGTGGTGTGAATCGGGAAATTGCAGCTCTAGGGATTTTGCCCCCTGGCGGGGCTCGCGAAAGACGTCGAGAACGCGCTGCAGCCTCCGGCGTAGCTCCAGTTCCAACCGAAACTACCAATCGTAAACGTGGACGAGGTGGCAGCAGTAAAGTCAGCAGAAGTACTTTCATTCCTCCCACCCTTGCGGAATCAGTTGAAGTCGGAGACCTAAATGCAGGCACTTTAAGCAATAGTGTTAAAGGAAAGGCAGGCCCGGCAGCTCAGAAAGTGAATTCAGTAAATACTGTCAACGCAGTAACACATCCAACTCCTAAATTGAAAATCAAGTTTGGCTCAGACCATTTAAGTTTGAATAATGTCACGGCTAAAGTGAACAATCTCAGTGATTCTGACAAAGAAACACCTTCCAAAAAGGCAAAAGGGCGACCACCGAAGAAGAGAGGCTTGCAAGAATTGTCTGCTCCAGCGCCCCCCACCATGGAAGAGCTTAAACGTCAAAGCATGAAGTTTAGAGAGATGGTCATGCAAGATTTTGCTGTTGCAGAAAGGGAAAAGTCACAACATTCGGGTACTGGAAAGAAGAAAAAAGGACATCGAGGCAAGAAGGGCAACGATGAGGAAACTGACGATTCTAATCGATCAAAATCCCCGTCTGTGAAAGTGGTCACAACAGAAATAGCTACTACCGGGCCAAAATTAATTTTACGAATCAAGAGTAGAGCGGCTACTGCATCAGTGTCATCAGGTAACAGCAATGCTTCCAGTAGTGGTAACGAAGGCGCACTTCACAAAGCCAATAGTTCCAGTAATGGCGGCAATGGCGCAGTTCCACTATCCGGTTCAATCTTCACCTCCGAACCCAAGGTCGACATGAGCAAAAACAACTTATTGCTACCAAGTGCTTCTGCAGAAACTTCCCGAGAGAATGGTCCTGTGCCCGTTCCACATTTGTCAAACGATAGTGGGACGTCTACGATCAATTCATGCAGCTCACACCTTACAGTGGTACCTTTGGAAGCTGAGTGCGGTGAAAATAATGATTCAGGCTTTACAGGAAGTAGCGAAGGCAGTGTGAGCGGCAGCAACACTAGTTCTTTTAGCGGTGATGCTTTAATTGCTAAATCGGATTCTACCGTACAGGGCAACGGTGGCTCAGTGAAAGAAGTCTCCACAGCGTCTCATTTAGTCATCCACGAAAGTCGACCTCCAGCGCTTTTAGCTGCAGGAGCACCGGACTCGCACAAAGCAACTGCAGATTTCGACGGATCTTCCTCTAGCAACATGAACCCAGCATCAGTCAATGCTAAAGCTGACGCTGGATCAGAAAGTCAATCGTATGAAAAGATTATGCCCATTCGTTTGAAGCTTAGTCGCTGCTTTGAAGGTTATGAGGGTTGGAAAAAGAAAGATGCGGACAGAGAAAAAGGAAATCCCAAACAATCAGATAGTTGTGAAGTAAGATGACCAATTAGCTTTTTTAACTGTTAAGAGTTTTTTTGACGACACATTAGATGTTAGTGAGGTCACAACTATAGCGTAATTTCTTCGCAGTTCAGTTAAGTTACGGGAACGGATGATCACTTCGTTGAACTTATTCCATGTGGTTGGATACGCCTTCTTTTGCTAGCAAGAAGTGTATTTGATCTTGGAAAGTATTTACCGCTAGGTATGCGGAACTTCGAGTATCTCGTGAACCGTTAAAATTCTCATTATGAATCGTACAAATGTATTTGCCTGTTCAGCCAATACATGCATATAACATGAGTTGGGAGTTGTATTATGTCGATCATGTTATGTAAGCACGTGTGATGATGTCAAGTTTGTAATCCTAATCTTGAGGTACATTTCCTGGCAAAAGGAATTGTAGACTTTTCGCAACTCGTCTTTATGCGAAGGAATGGGAAGTACGTATTAAGAAATATTTTTATCACTTAGGCTGTTAAACAGGAACACGATGAATTGCGATTTGCAGATCATGTACCATTAGTAACTGTTGTTCATAATGTGTGAACGTGTCGCTGCTACGGTAATTATGCATGAAGAGGGTTAAACGTGCTATTTCACATTCAAGTGTAATAGCATGCTATAGGTAGTCAAAAAGTTCTTTGAAGATACTCTATGTATGCTTGTTGTAACATATACATTGTAACTTATTCATTCATTCCTATTGTAATCAAGTTTTTATTTTTTGTTTTTCTGCGCATGCTACAAATGTGCATTACGCTAGCTTAATTTTTGTGAGGTATGCCATAGATATCGCAGTAACCTGAGAAGAGTAGACAAACTCGCGTTACACTGTCAGTACTTTTTAATAAGTTATATATACGTGAGAACGTACTTGTTAACAGTGAAGGCTTACAATGTTCATTTTTCCAGGATTAGTGAACTCTTCCAGGCGGAAGTAAACGTTTTAGCACTATATTTTTTGATGTTTTATTTTGAGGCAATTAATATAAAGATCGGAAGACGGCATGTGCAGCGAATGACACCTGTTTTTATAGTTGTGTATCCTTTTAGCTGGTAGTAGTCATGCTGTTGTAGTGTAGCTTCGCATCTAACAGTCCGTTGTTTACTCCCGGAATGCAATATTATGTAATTTTTTTCAATCATGTGATTAATACTCTTGACCAAATTATGTTGACCGTTCATGGATGATGCAAAGTTTTTCTTTTTATTTTCTTACTCTCAATATACTGTTACAGTACAGGTTACGAGTTCTCAGCACTCTTCTTCACATTACTGTTTTTTATTCGCATTTTGATACCGACTTCTACTTACCAGCTTGCATCAGTATTACAGATTACAGCATGTGTAAAAGGGAGAAATCTTTATAAATTTGCAAACACAATATAGTTTCATTATTGTTGAAATGCTACACTTTAGTATTGAATGTTTTTTGTTGGCTTTTGCATGCACTAAATGACTTTTGTATGCGATAGCCTCCCCACTTTGTAATATCTCTGTCATGACCGTCAGTTCTTCTCACGTCTGACAGTACGACAGCACGCAACGTTCATCGAAGTCATATTTAAAGTATTCATCATGAGAATGTGAAAGAGTTGTACCAGCACTAAGGCTTTAATCGGTACAGTTCAAAAGAATTATGGAATAAAATGAAGATAGGCGCAACGCCGACATAAATGCGTAGCTCGCTGTAGCTTTTTGAAAGCCCACATTGTCACGAACGGGATCAAGAAGAAAGAGTTATTGATTTTTTTAAACGGCAAGGCCAAGTCCAGGAGCATAAAAATAGTAATTTTCAATTCTTGATACGAGGCTGGATCGGCAGCTAGTATTGACTTGCATTAGTTAAAGCGGCATTAGTCTGATCTGAGAACGACATGTAGCCGTAATCAAGTCACCATGGTGAAGTTTTAATGGAAGAAAAAAATGTATTTGGAGCTTAGATAGGGAAACTTCTCTGAAACGGGAAATCTGTGAAAGACATTTTTCTTACAACTGACCTTCTCTCTTTCCTGTCTCTAGAAAACGATTAAGACTAAAACAATACTGTAGTCTAGGCGAAAGTAATATACGGTAACAGAGATGACGTAACTTTAGATCCGTACGAATTTGCATGGCATCTGACCTCATTAGTTGTAATGGCATGATCTATTGTTATTAAATGTTTTCAATCGCGACGCGCAACGCAGAAATATGTCGGAAATAGAACATATCGTTCGTATTAAGACGAAACGAAAATCCCTGCTAATTGTTTACTTCCTTTAGTATAGGCAATATTTCTCTTCCATGGTGCATTGTATTGTAAGGGTTTCGACTCGGTTAGGCAGTTACTCTACTAACGTACTATGCAATTAGCTCACGAGTTACGACGACCTCCTGCAAGTTTAAGAAACTTCTAGGGAAGGGTGGAGCGTAAACGTAAATTATTTTCGAAAGCGGTACAAAAATTGGGCAACTTGATAAAAATGGATGCAATCACAAAATATAGAGCACAAATTATGGCTGTGGCCTGAACATTGTCTACTGCAGACATGTAGGAGCACTATTTATGGAAGATGATCTGGAATTTATGCTTTTATGGATTTCTTTCGTTCAGTATCCTCTGATCTCCGCTATCCTTAAGGTGAAAGAATAGAGCTAGGATGAGCAAAAACAGAGTCATGACTGCTTTGATTGCAAAGAAGTAAAATAATGAGTTGCTGTTGCAGAGCTGAAGATGCAGATGTGCACATACACCCTATTCATTATAAGCTAACCATACACGAAACTTGATTCCGGTATTCATCAACTACGAAGGCCTATTGGTAACTATGCAACAGCAAAAAATAGCGGTTTCCTCTCTCAGCTTCTTGGACTTTGTACCATGATCTTTTCGAAACTTCATTAAATCGCAGATATCAGAAGAAGCTTGCTTGCAGTTCAACTACCAATGTCCGGATTTCTGGATTCTAGATCAGATGGAACGAATGCTGAGGGATAGCTGGACAGTTTTTAGTATTAAGTTTAAATGCATTCTTGATGAAGAGTTTCCCTCTAGTAAATGCGAGAGATTTGTAGTTTTTGTCGTGATTTAAGTCTCCAACATGAGCACTAATTATTCATCGAAACTTTTTCAAGTGCTAAGCGGACACTGAAGCATAATTTTTAAAAGAATCGTTGTTGATCATAATATCATGGCTTTATTTATTGTATCGAAAAGATTTTTTTTCCATCAGTGGTGAGAACCAGTGTTTTCTAAAGCTGATTTAAATGAGGCTTTACTGCTGTAAGTTGGGCAAAGAGGTGCTGCGCTGCCTGACTTTATGGTGTAATGCGAGATTACAATGAATCCTCTCATCTCTTCCTCTGCACGCACTTTAACATAATGTAAATGCTAGTGTATCTAGTCAAAACTTTGAATAGGTTACTGGCAACTACTACTTTAATTACTATGACCTAATAAAGTTAACCGTGCTGTGTACACTCTGTATATTGTGATACATACATGACGGAAAAAAGCAAAAATAATCCCTACGGATTTTTGTATTTACTGATTCGTTTTCCTCATCTAGTAAAAGGAGACAAGCGCAACTGCTTTTATAAACTGTGACAGATAACAGATGGGAATCTTGGTAAACATGAAGAGATCTCTCGTATTGTTAAGTGTGGGAAAGCCACCACATTGTCAGAGGTTAATGTACATTGTATGTAAATTCGTACGTATAAGTAGTCAATACTCTAAAAGCTAAATATTTGACTCATCATTAAATAGGTTTAGTGGTGAGCGAAGTAAGCTGTAATCTAAATCAAGTAGCCACCTTGTGTAATCGTGGCCATGAAATGTAAGTGGATATTTCTGGTAGTTTCTTTGTTCAACTCCGTTGTACACAAAACCTTGCAATATATGTAAGTGAGAAATAATTAGCGTACATTTCTTGGACGCGTAAGTACTGGGCACTCTTTAAAGGGAGGAGATGTAATCAATTTTCAACCAAATGCGTATTTATAGTTGTTGTATTATTCAGTCATATTATATACATGAGTGCATCAATATGGCATAGAGCTGATAGTTGTTTTACTATGACGGTAATAAACTTCTGATCACCATCAACAATTGGGACGGTTTCTTTCAGCTTCCAGTGCCGTTAATAGAGTTCAAGCTCTACTGTTGAAGATGTTGGTGTTGCATTTAAAGGTCAATGTAAACATGAATGAAAATAGAAAATACTCTATAACAAACAAGGAAGCGTACATGAGTGGCTGCACTTAAATTTCGTAGGAGTTGTTAGGCTTCAAAATGATCGCGAAAGTTTGCATAAAAACGTTTGCATCCTTCCAATTCCAATAAATTAAGTAGCTAATCATATTGACTGAAGGTTACCGTTACAGCTTCTTTGAATGATGTGTTCTCGTTTATCTCCTGCTCTTGCTCTGTCTGAAATTCATGAGAGATATAACAAGCTCTAATAAGGAGGCGGAGGCGGGTACAAGATTTTGCAATCCCTACAGTAAGTTCGAATGATTTGACAGGGGAAAGTAAAGAGAAAGCTCTTAGCTTTCTCCATACTTTTCTCGCGTACCCAGTACGACACATGCGTATGTGCTTTCTAAGAGCAAGAACTTAGTGGGCAGATCAATAAGAGGAACATGGGCTACGTCAACCATCCCGCTCGACGTTGTCGACTCATCTCCTCTTGTGCTTTCATGCACTCTTGCTTGCCCGAAAGAGACTGACACTGCTGTGCGGGATCAAGCTACATTGTACCGAAAGGGAAGTAGAGGAGAAAGCGGGTTACCCGCACAATGATCAAGCCTTGGTGATGCAAGTATATGGAAAGGGAGGACCGAGTGCGAGCATTCCTAAACACAGTCCTCGGTATGGGCTTGCGGAAATACTAGTGCATGCGAGAGCTTCTTTCCTGCGGTACGGTAGCAGTGAAATTCACTCCCTGATTTTACTTCCCTCGGTACTCACGGAAGAGGACCAGCACAAAAATACATGAGGTAGCTGTAGCTGGTATGCATGCAATGGAATTGAGCAAGGGGAGAAAGCCTATGATCATTTTACGTCCTTGCTAGTTTCGCACCCAGACAGAGGATCGGAGATCTCCCTTACCCAAGGAAAGCATGCGATGATGGCTGAACAAGAGGAGTTGAATACGTTCAGTTCACGATGAGGTGGCGTATGCAAGACTGTGTGAATTGTGCACATCCACAAACTCCGACACTCAAATTTAAGAGAGAGGGAGAGAGGATAGGCTGGTGCTACCGAAGGTAAAAGGCCTGAATTTGAGTCGAGTCTAACTCGGTAAGACTTTCTCCAGAGCTGCTGGTGTGGCTCTCACGTCACTTACTGAAACTGGAAGTAAGTCTGTGAGGCAGTATGTAGTAGTGCGACGGGTATTTACGTGTTGTGGATACAACATTGTAGATGTTTCTTCGAAAGCCTTTGGCAGGGAAAGGAGAGGAAGGAAGACGACTTCTCAGCTAGGACTGGGAGGGTACCAAAGTCTCTACCCTGTCCGCGTGTACTATCGTGTGTGAAGTTTTGAAACTTGATTCAAATACACAATTATCCATAACCATGTGTTCGATTAAAACTAATTAAAGGTTTTCCACCAACTACTACTGCACACTGTGTACTACCACTGAGAGATCCGACTAGCGCAAGGTCCAGTATTCTCTTGCGAGAATTTCAAAATCCCGAAGGATAAACGTTCTTCCTCTGCCTGTCAAATAGTGATTTAAACTAAGGCACGTTCAAAAGTGCGTCTTTATTTTTTTATCAATATCCTCATGCATTGTTGCAAGCCTTTTGGAGTACGTGTGTGTGTGCTTGGAGAACTGTGAAAAAGCGGAATAACTGCACTGTTGTAACGTGTATTGTTTTGATCAGCGGCTCAAACATGCAGCCTCCGCCGGTTCGCAAGGTGAGATATTTATGCGTTAGCATTATTCATTTTGTTGATTTCCCATTAATTTTCTTTCAACCATTGAACTGAAGACAATTGCGCGGATGTCGTACCATTTAGAACGCTTATTGAGCCATTCCGTGAACCTTACGAAGGGCAAAGTCGTGGCTGTTGCGTAGTCGAAGCCATGTACACTCTAACATAGATTGATTCAGGTTCATAAGATGGCAAGAAGGTGCTTAAGAAACCATGTTCCGACGTTATCGTTCAATCTTGGGATGAAGTCCCTCATCTATTCATTAGAAGTCGTCCAACGTTGTGTGTTTAAGTAAGCGCGGAAGGAAAAGGGAGACATGTTTCATTTTGGAGTGGTTGATAAGTTGTCATAGGCATTGCGCACGTTGTTAGAAGAATGTGTGGAATAGGAACTGGCAAGAGCGAAGGTCAAAGCAACGCTGATCTTCTTACGATGAGCGCTGCAGTAATTTAAGTACCACGGCCATCTTATGCACGAAGCACTAGCGATTCCTCTCCACATAAATCTGGCCACTTTCCGTCATGTATGCCCAAACCATCTCAAGATAATCGTAGCACATCTCTGTGACACTTTTGACGAATGTCCATCGTTCAAAATCTTAGCGAAGATATAATAATTTTGCTATTCAAAGCTGGACTGGGTTATTCAAGCTGTGGGCAACGATGGCTACTGGGTATATACTAGTTGGAACGTGACGTTTAATCAGTTCGATGGCTAACTCGTTCAAGTCCAATTAAAGAGAAAAGGGATAAGTGATCGAATTAAGAGGTTACACATGATTGCATTGAGTGTGATATTCAGATTGCATGCTGATACGCAATGTGAATTGTGAAACATAGTCTACGGATGAACAGCCTCAGCTCATCACAGAAATACTAGGAAACGGTTTGCGGTCAGCCCAGTTCGTAATGCTGAAAGAGCTTGAAACAACGCCTATTCATCCAAGGTTACGAGGGATTCAATGGGATTAATTTCACATTCAATCAGTCTTGTTAACAGCACTGGACTTGAGCTTGAGTGGAGCACAATACGTCCAGTCGGCTTTGTCCACAGAAAAGGAAATCTGAGAGTATCTCCCATGCCTTATGTACGCCAAGACTCAAGCACCAAGCTAGATTTGTTTACAGAGATACGCCAAAAACTATTAAGCTTTAGCAAGCTACATGGCCTAAATCTCCAGCAAAGATAGGTGTTACAAAAGAGGAAATTTTGTGCACTTGGCTTGAACGGACGTTTTTTTCGTCATGATGTATCATGAGAGCTATGCTATGGAATGAAATCACCGCGGGGGTTGAAATGTGATCTGGCTGTGTTCACCAGGTGTTGTAATTGTAAGCCTTTCGCCTCACAGCTAATAAGAAAGCATTTTGTGGATGGAGAAAGCCCACACTACATTTGAAGTACGATGCAGTGCAGCATGGTTGAAGAGGTGCTGTAGAAGCGGGATTTGTACAAATGGGCTTCCGTTAGTATTATTATGGATCGAAGGAACTCCGTTGCCCAGGCGAAAAAATCGTTTCTTCTACCAAATACTGTGTAGGAGTAGAGAAGAACTTGAAGCGAGTGAAATAATTCATTTTTTCATCAATCTTTTAGCCTGATTCAGTTGCGAGCTGATTAGATGCTTGCTCCTTTTCCTGGTATAAGTCAAGCTGAAGCTTTCTAGCTGTAATTAACTGGATCTCATTGCATCTCCGCGTAACTGCGTTTTATTCTTCAAATTTTCATAACGAGTTTGTTCTGCTGGTAGATAATGTTAGAAGAGGATGAGGCCACAGAGTCTCATAGCAACTACTTACATTACTACCACAGATTATTTAAGTTGCATCACATCATGGATACAAGATTGTGGGAGCTTTTGTTTAGAAAGGTCGTCGGTTGGAAATTGATAGAGCATTGCAGGAGGCAAATTTACTCAAATGACTTACCAGTTTCGTGTGCCTCTTTTCGCAGGGACCTTACCTTAAAACCTTGAAGCATGTCCACACTGAACAAATTGCTAGACTACAAGCAAAAAATCAACATGAATGTGACCTCCTGGAAGACATCAAGTAAGTTCTCATCTTTTGTCGAATTGACTGTCGTTGTGTACTGCTGCCCCCCCACAATTTGTTCTATCCCCAGAAATAATTTTACTCTACCACAATATACATTGGCACGATTTGAATTATTTCAGGAATTTCACCAAGCAACGGTCCGCAATAGAGAAGACATACGCCGAGGTACGCATTTTCCTTCAATAATGGCTCTGTCATTGTTTCATCCGCAGTATAAATTAATACAGAGAACTAATCGGATAAAGCTGCTTTCTGCAGAGAAAAATCCTTTTCATTATCACTAACACATCATAAAAATACGTCTCAGAAAGGCGAAAAGCCGTAGCTGGAGTTTGAAAATTCCTTAGAGTCCCTTTCCCTATCCATATAAAAAATTAATGAGGCTTTGATCGGTGTCTCTATTAGTTAGTGACCAGCTATGATGGGGAAATGAGGGTTGCGTTAAAATACCCTGGCCATAGTTCAGGTGGATGTAGCCCAAAATTACTGCTTAACATGACAGGTGAGGTGAAAGTTAGAGGGAAAAGTGGCTTTTAGTATGAGAAGTTGCAAGCGACATATTTGTCACAAGGTGGAACCAATCCAGCAACCGCGTAGAGTGAAAGTGTACTGATAAGATATATACATCCTGACTAATGCATTTAGCCACTGCTTGTAGTCACTCATCCTTGCCTAAGGATTTATCTGACCTTTTAATCCTGATGTAGGCCTGAGATACGGCCACTGTGAGTGTTAGCACGAGCTTGTGTACAAGTAACTAAACTGTAGCTCTCCATATGCTATTTTCCCAGCCTCGCACGTCAAAAGGTGACAGCTTTGCTTGACAAATTAACTTAAATCCTCTACACGAACTGGTGTTATTAACAAAGACGTCATCGCTACTTCAACCAACGAATCTCAGCTGGAAGGCACGCTTTTAATTCTGATAGAGCAAACGAAAATGAAAACATGAACTTTAGTACAATCCGTTTTCCATCCAGAAGTTCTAATGCCCGTATTTGCCTTCCAGATTTAGCTTTTCATAATACAGAGTCAGGTTAGAGAATTTTGTATTTTAAAAAAGCAACACTTGCTGATTGTTCAAAACGTCTTTCAGGCGCTTCTGAAAATATCCAGTGGGTACCTTAATAAGAAAATTCCATCCATACCGGATCTCCGAGATGAAGACGAGGATGAAAGATGGTGAGTGCATAATCAATTTATTTCTGTACTTTAGTGTTTCCCTAGGTATTTTGACTGGAAGATTCCAAAGCGTTTGGTCTCCTTCAGAATACATACCTCAACTCAATAGCAGAAGCTTGTAACAAGGGCGATTTACTCGGCATAGTAGCCTTTTGGTATACTTTCAAGCATCTTTTTGAATCCCAGAACCAACATAACTTAAAAAGCAGGAATAGCCTAGAATCTATCATGATTTGCCCAGTACATTTGAACCGATTTTAGAAACGGACCAAAAGAACAAGTGCGAGCATCTGATGGTACGTAAATCTAGTGTAGAACGCCTAGGATTTAGTGTTATTTCACAAGCAATCAATACACCTACCTTCAGAGTGGAAGGGAGGGAAAATCGCATGCTATAAAATGTGGAGGATACCGGGTGAAAGTTGTACTTTCACTTTCATGTAATGCCGTTGCTACAGGCGCTTCATATGTACTTCAACTTAAGATCAAAGCTACACGAACACTGTTTGCAAAACCTACTAAATCCACCAGGAAAGCGGCACTCGTTTCTTCACATGTATGAAACACTTTTATGGCTCATTAATGTTTAAGAGTTGTAGCTGCTCATCGGCTCAAGCTCTCTCAGACCCGCACTCTCAGGTAACTGAAATGGCCTTTGGTGTGATTTCACTCCTTGTAGCGTACGCAGCAAGCATGTGATATCAAGCACCTTTGAAATCAATGTCATTGCATAGATAGCTTGGCGAACTTCTGTGACGACCGCATGGCCTTTTCAGAGGCTTGAGTTAGGTAATGGATGCATTCGCAGAGTCTAACCTTTGCAAAATTCAATTTAATGAGTCCGTCGAGATCACATTACGTGCAACTAGCATTCATTGCAGCAACTCGTAGGTGGCATAGGTGCATATGCGAGAAGTGAGTGGGAATGTCGCCA